>OZ020514.1:10545709-10638635 GCA_963971425.1 Bryoerythrophyllum caledonicum
GCTGGCTCGCAGGTCGGCCCGTAGGCTGGCCCACAGGTCGGCCCGCAGGCTGGCCCGCAGGTCGGCCCGCAGGCTGGCTTGCAGGCTCAGCCCGCAGGCAGCGCCGCCTCTCAAACCCACACAAACCCCCTCTCTCTACCACTCACAAACCCCCTCTTTCTACCACTCACAAACCCCCTCTCTCAACCCTCACATATCCCCTCTCTCCACCCTCACATACCTCCTCTTTCCACCCTCACAACCCTCCTCTCGCCCCACCTCCATTGTCTCTCACTCACACTCACAGCCTCTTTCAGAACTAGTGCAAGGGTGTGCGCGCGCACACCCCTGGTAGGACTACCCAAAGGTGCAGCCTTTCCCTGGATTGATACCCTGGAGACCAAAACCCTAATCCGAAACCCTAAATTGATACCTATGTAGGTACCTCTGTTGATAACCGGGTTGTGGTACCCGGGACAACATACCCTGGTGGTGATTCCATTGCTATTGATACCCTAAGGAACTTGGCGCATAATTGATGTAGAGAATATGTCAACCAAAACTTGTTAAAAATGCTTGTTTTAGTGCAATTAGCATGGAAAAAAAAATGAAGTTTTTTGGTAGTTTTAACCGTAGGATCTCAAAAATGACTTGTTAAGTAATATGCTCGCGAAATTTCATAAAGTTTTACCGCACGGATTGAAAGATTATAATGTTTGAAGTAGTAAAAAGGCTCATTTTCTTCCCTGCGTTTTCTGGATCAGCAGACTTTGACTTCAATTGGTGTCCAATTTTTGTACTATAAAAATTCTCAATTAATTACCATAATGTTAATCATGATGTTAGTTTTCTATATACCAATTTTGAGAGGTAGACAAGGAGTGTAGCATATTCAAAAAAATTGTGCAATGAGTAGAGGTTCAGAAATTCTCAATTCACGTTGTATTTTTTTGTGAACTTAATATTGTTTGAAATGAGAATCTAAATGGTCAATAAGAAGGTTTACATCACATAATGCCGTATGAAAAATCAAAAGTGATTCATACGAAGATCTCAAAGCTTTATGTGGAAAGGTAGAAGATTTTTTGGTACCGTGGCAAAAAATGTGTGACAATGTGTGAAAATAATTGACTTGGATTAATATGCTATTTCACCAAAGAACTAACAACATGCTTAACACGATGGTATTGGATTTAGATCTTTTGTAGTGCAAAAGTTTTTAGAGGTAGACAAGGGGTGTAGCATATTCAAAAAAATTGTGCAATGAGGGGAGGTTCAAAAATTCTTATTCCATACTAATAGTGACTATCATTTTGTAATGATATACAGGTTTTTTGAGTGTAGCGTTATGGCACCACCAAAAATTGACAGAATTTGGGAGAGCCACGACTGGTAGATCGCAGAAGTGGATGAGTTGAGCGCCTACTTCCGCGACTTGTGTTTCGGATTAGTTAGATTGTAGTGGCATTTGTGACGTCGAAAGATGTCTCAAAAGCCATCTATTCCAACAGTCGATGACGCGCTTCCCTCAAAGCCTCCACTTTGTATAGTGAGGATTCATTATTGATGTGGATCACCCACACTACTTCACATCAAGCACATGCATGTGAACTTCTCATTGCATATTCATTTATAAGCAAGTGTGTGCCAGTCAATGGTTGCATATTGATTTCCATGTAGTGTAGAAACTCAAACCACTTTAGTCAACAATATGTTCAAGGAAACAATGTAAAAATTCTCTAAGACCCCTTGCAATTACGCGGTTCAAATTGCAATAGATGCATCTAGGATCTATTTCTTAGACAAGAAAGTAAATAGTCAAATGTACACATCGCCTTACAAGTCATCTTGAATAAGAATCAAGTTAGTTTTTGTATAGCAAATTCACTTGTGTAATTACGTATGACAAAATTCAAGATGTCTTTTAGACCAAAACAAAGAAAACATGTCACTTACGTGCACATGAAAATGCCAATGTTGAATACAAAAGACATGTAAATTCACTTCAAAACGATTTATAATTTTTATAATTAAAAAAAAAGTTTTGAGCAAAAACACGCTGTTTTTTTACCACCAACCAATGCACTTGGCCAAGTGCATAATTGCTTAATTGCGTGTTATATGTGTTATAATTTTTTTTTCCAAAGTTTATAAGTGTTATTTTCGAAATGTGTTATCTACTACTATAACAGGCGACAGTCCGTCTGTCCGCCGCTCCTGGTGGAGCAACAGACCAAGAAGACCAACACCGGTACACCAAGAAGACCAACACCGGTACACCAAGAAGACCAACACCAGCAGACCAAGAAGAACAACACTTCTCTGTTGAAGCCTCATTCTTATTCATGCTTCTAGATTCTGTGATCAGGATCCTTATCCTCCGTCTCTGTCTCGGTACCCGTCGTTGTTGACGACAGGTTTGCGACAACGTGATGGGGGAGTACAAGGAGAAGAGGTCGCCGGCAATGGTGAAGCGGCGGGAGAAGGTGCGGAATGCGCTGGCGTCGGACGCGCTGCCGTTGCCGGTGGGGTTGACGAGGAAATTTGCTTGAGGATCATCTGATCTACAGCACGTTCGTAACCAAGGCTTGAGGGGATTGTCTACATGTGAGTTTACAGTATGTTCTCGAGTTAAGCCAAGGCACAAAAGTTTTTGTGTCGAGGGAAATAATCAACAGCAGTATTTGTGTTAGCATAAATGCGATAGATTGGAGGTCGGAAAGCGCTTCAGTGTGCGCACTTTCATAGCTTCCCGGAGGGAGAGGAGGGAAAGTTGGAGCAGCCAAGTGAGAAACCCAAGCTTGCAGACAAGCTCGCGCAGGAGCACATGCAGAGTATCTGCCATATGGCACGGCGTACTTGGAAGTGGAGAAGCTGCGCCAAAAGATGAAGCTGCCGATGTGAGGTCTTGAATTTCTCTCAATGACTGACAAATTCGTGTCAATTAGGGTTTGGATGCTCCTTCACAGAATTGAGGTATGAATTAGCTAATTGGAGACATTGCTGTCATCCTGTTTTGTTACGGCTTCTTCATAATGATGTGATGACATAAGCGTTGGTCGAAAGATTGCTGGAGGGCAAGGCGTTATTTACGAAGGTAGTTAAGCCTCACCCTACTCCTTTAGACATGAGCCAGTTGTTGTGAAGAAGTTCAAGGATTTGTGTGGAATATCACAAGGTCATTTTCCACCTCAACTTTGGGAATATAAGTGCTCAAATGTTTGCAATGTCTTTTGCTGCTGCAACAATTCTAATTCGTGGCACAGAGACTCAGGAGGATCTTCTTACAGATGGTCCAGGGCGGGAATGTGAGCTCTCGGACTCTGACCTTCTTGGTCTGCTCAAGTAAGTGCTGTGAGAGCTGAACACTGCCATTAAATGTGGGAAATTTTTTGTATCCTTTGCATAATGTTTATTTCCAATAATCACAAGAAGTTACTGATTCATTAGTCGTTTTGTGTTAATCTGATGCAGAGGTGACAATATACCAGACGAGGTGAAGAAGCAAGTTCAAGACACAAAGCCTCACTACTGCCCAAGTAAGTGTTGTGAGAGCTGAACACTGCCATTAAATGTGGGAAATTTTTTGTATCCTTTGTATAATGTTTATTTCCAATAATCATAAGAAGTTACTGATTCATTAGTCGTTTTGTGTTAATCTGATGCAGAGGTGACAATATACCAGACGAGGTGAAGAAACAAGTTCAAGACACAAAGCCTCACTACTGCCATGTCGGAGTCATCAAAGCCGCTCGAGAGCTTTCAATGCAGCTTGACAGCTTGACAATCTAGCTGAAGACGAGAGTGATGAACAAGCCCGTAACAACTTCGTGTTTGTCAGAGGTAGCAGAGGTATCCAGCCTTCTTTGTCCATGCTTGGTCAAACGCCGTGTTCAGTGTTTGATGTGGTCGTTATCGGCATGAGGATATAATAGTTACACTTGGCTTTGCATCATGTGCTTGAAGATGTTTTCTTGCTGAAATCTCTGTTGACTATTTGTTTTCCTTGAAAAGCTATTCAATGTGTTTTTGAAACTAATACACGTGTTTACTTCACTGCGGCTACTATTATAATTGCCGTGCGTACTGAATTTTCTTGCTATCCTGCAGGAAAATCTCCTACAGAATACCTCGACGGTGAAGAGAAGATGTAAGTGGCTGAAGAAATCAAATTTCGTGCATGTATGTGGGATACAACTTACAAATGCTCCAACACATTATGTTTTTGTGATCTAAACTGCAGCTTGATCACTTTCTGCATCATTTGTCCTGTGTACGATCAACATTGCATCTGGCTTGAAGGCAAGGGATACCGTAGCCGAGGTCTTACTTTTTTTCTTTAAGAGCCTCCGGGGTTTGGCGTTTGCACTTTTTTCTTCAGAGGCTTTCTTGAAGTGGTGACCGTGGACGAGGTTTTGGAATGCGGTTGAATGTAAGGATTGCGAAATTGAAAGTGAATTTGGATTGAAGGTGTTGTGGTTTTTTCGTCGAGTGATTTATTGGATAATTTTTCTGCAGAAATGTCTATCTTTTTCCTCTCATGAATTTACGTCCTGTTGTTTTATTCTTTTGTGGTTGTACACAGACGCTAGCATTAGGAGGTTTGGATTAGGGAGGATTTCGAGATTAGTGAACGTGAAGAAAGGCAGCCGGTTACGTTTAAGTAAAAAAAAACCCTTCACTGATTTGCCTTCTGGAGCTGCACAAGTCATGGGCGTTGATGAGGAGTATCTCTTGCAAGATGCCCCCACTCTGAAGAACTTCTGGGCAATTTGCATTTTACTGTTAACTCTTTTCACACAAAGAGCGGGATCCTTAAAAGAGGATGTGTGAGATTGTTTTGGTTTACTGGATGTGATTGTTTTTTGCAAATTGCAAAGTATAATATGTCAAACAAATTTTATTCTGAGGAGCACTAATAAGACACCTTTCCCGGTCGGAACGACGGCTACCAAACCTTGTACCTCGATAAGTGCTTTGCTTTTGGCCACTCCCGAGGAGTAACATTTAAAGAGGGTCAACTGTATCACTAAACCAAAAATAGTAATACTACTACTATTACCATTTTTTTAATGATCATATCCATACTGTCTAGCTTTAGGGTCTAGCTTTAGAGTGACTTTGCTTCAGGGGTGCGCCAGAATGAGATATTCCAGCTGCAGATTCCATTGTGCTTCTTTCAGAGCTGTTATGCACTGTGATTGAACTGGTGGGAGAGTGGATATATTGATGCTATGGTGATTCGTACACACTTTCACTGGACAGGGACGGGCTTCAGACATGCCTTCTGCTGATTCCTTTCTCATCATGACCATCGATCCAACGACTGAATCGGACAATTCTAGTCACAAGACCACCAATTTCTTCAGTTATTGAGGAGAGCAGTTTTACATTCAATCAAACGAGGGGATATGTCATTGTTATAAAACTTCGAGCGGCTTCACAAAGAGCTCTATCATCTAGCAATTAGCAGCACAGATCAAACCGTGCGTTTTCACTGGGCTTATTTTCTGTATACACAACCGCTTTCCCAGATCTTGCATCTTTCAGCTTCTCTGGAACACATGTAGACACTGATTCCCTACTCTCTTGCTCGTCGGTCTATTGAATGAAGACCTTCAGCAACCGTTGCAACAGAGCAACGTGGAGAGGGAACACAAGACATAGATTAGGTGTACATAACTACCAAACCGCACATCGATCATCAACTCAGATCCGCCTCGCGTTAGATAGGTACACAACGGCCGGGGACGAAGGTCCTTGGTCCGAGGCAACCGAATCCGTCGCAACACTTCGTATAGTCGAAAGAATCCGGGTAGTCGAGATAGCCGCACTTCTCCCCCTCCTTCGGGCACCGAAGCTCCTTCTTGGCTTCACAAAACACGCCCAGGCTGGCACAGGCAGCCTCCTTCACGTCTGAAACCAAGGCACCCTTCAGCTGCTCCAAGTTGCCGTCCGGCAGCGCTCGAGCTTCCGCTGGTGTCGACACCAGCGTGAGCACAAGTAGCGAGAGCACCAAAAGTGTGCCGTGATTGGCCATCTTCGGCAAGCGAGGAGGACAGGGAGAAAGACAGCGAGGAGGAGCAGATGTGAGTGGAGTGATGCAGATGAAGTGGAGCTGGAATATATACTTGAGTCCACTTCGCCCATGTGATACAAATGTCGTTCTCCGGCTGTACAGTACAGAGCATCGAAAGTTGAAACACGAGGATAGTGTGGGGTGTGTGGAATGTGTCTACGAGGATAAGATTGCCACACGAGAATAAGATTGCCATGCCCAGGGATTTTTTTAAGTGAGTACAGCGAGCGGCGATTAGATTATTTTTTTAAAAGGGAGTACTGCGAATTCTGGTTGGTCAAAGGTGTGACATGTGGCTACAGTAGGTTTAGGGTCACGATCATCATGCAAATTTATGATTTAGGGGATGCTCACTTTAATGGCGATGTCAAAATGGAAATAATAGAAACTTTGGCCACTTGTTGAATATGGTAGATGCCGAAATGGCGACCACGTTTTGTCAGACCATGCATGGAGACTTTTCAAACCAAAAATCATAGAAGTTTATTGCACTATTCACATAAATCCAAAAACCAATGAGAATTTTTTTGTACAAACTCATGGTAACAAATTAAGCCCAATAAACAAAGAAAAAAAATCAAGTAGGGGGAGATGAACCCCGGCCGTTTGGCCATGCCCTTTGCAGCTACTCATCCCACCCACCCTCCACATATTAGTAACATGAATTAATATAACTTGGCAATCACAAAATTGCTGTCATGATGGAAACAGAAGGTCACAAGTGAGCACCTCGCCTGATCTTCTCTTCCCGCCAGTGTGTTATTGCAGCTTGGTACGGAAACATCGCTTGTGTGTAAAACTGTTGTGCAAACACTTTCACACATGTGTCGAGGTGACCTCCCAGACAATTCCTCACCCTCGACTTCATGTAAGCCTAGGTGCTGAAGGTTCTCTCATCCTCTACACTCCTCATGACGGCAGTCACGGCTATCTCAGCCAACTTTATGAACTCACTTAAGCGATTTAGCATGAGTGCATTTTGGCCAACATTTCGCTACAACTTGATTAAGGGATTTAAATCCCTGGGTTCAGCCATGGCTGCCTTTGCATTAGACCTCATTGTCGACTTGAATTAAGAGGTTTGCAAGGACAACGTCCGGCCATCAAGAAGCGGATCGACTTGCTTCATCTGAGGCTCCAATTTCGTCCCATAGTTCACCATCCTCACCACACAGTACTGTTGCCGTATGGCCGCCATGTGAAGTGGAAAAAGTTGGTCACAGTTGGCTTGAAGCCAAAACTGCGGAAACACCACAGACAAAGCATTCATCAAATCGCAATTAGGAAATCTGAAGTCAAGGTCGGACCTCAGCTGCGAGCTTGCTTCACGACATTGCTCCTGAACCGAACAAATTATCCGGTCAAGGTCTAGCCGTAAAACAGGCAGCCTCTTCCCCGAGACAGAGCAGATGCTGTCGGCATTGTACGTATGTGAATCAATTTTGAAGGCCAGGAACTCTACACCAGTATTGAGGTCGGTGACCCACTCTTGGCAGATGGCGAGACTGTGGTTGTCAACCACATCTCGGTACATTTGGAAGTCAAGACTCTGAAAGGCGGTGTCTGAGTCCTCATACAACCGGTACAGCTCCCCTTGACAGATTTTTATTGCAGCCACATAATCACTGACAAATACATGATTAGGCTGGGCAAATCTAGTCAAGGAATCCACAGACTCAAGCAGAGGCAGGAAGCAAGGCAAGGCCAACAACGTCCCGACATCACAGAGCAACTCATAATTTTGTTTAGCAGACTCCCTCGCTGCTTATTGACGGGCCGTCATCTCTGGCTCCTTCATTGCTGCGTCTTCACACATCTTCACTATAAGGGTCTTGTATTCTCCCAAAACGCGTCTAAGTGGAGCTAGAAGCGAGATCCACCGAGTTTTCACGTTTCCAAGAATCGACAGACCTTTTGTTTCCACCACGTCGGCAAGTTTTTGAAACTCAAGGTGTCTCTTAGAGCTGTGACAGAAATAAGTGTACATCGCTTGACAAAGACTTTTTAGCTTTGAGACAATGGGCAAATTGGAGAGCGCTCTACAGCAAAGTTGGTTCTATGAGCAAAACAGTGTACCACGAAAAGAAAATGAGCCACTGTCTCCTTCAGCTGAACTCCCACACCTGTCTTGCTACCTTGGAAGACGGCCACTCCATCTGCGCTGAAACATACAAACTTCTCGGCGATCGCATCTTGAGTCAAACCACTGTGAGATTCGAACATCGTATAGATTGCTTCCTTCACCGCCCTAGCACTGTTTCCATCAACTAGTCGTAGGAAAGCTAGCAGAATACTAAGCCTCTGAAATCCCAAGCAAACATAACCATGAGTAGACAACCACGATTGCCCATCAACAGAAGTTACCTCGTCAGCAGAGAGGCTGATAAAACGCATGTCTTTGAAAACCTTCTTCGTATGCAAGGCCAACACATGAGCGATAGAATCAGCCATCTCCCAACCAACAGCAGTGGACCAATGATTCCGTGGGCATTCTGGTGCTTGCAGCTGCTCTAACAGCTCTCGGAGCTTCTCGAAATCATTCATTGGGTGACCGTGACTGAGCAACCAGAAGATAGTGCGGAACTGGACAAGCTTCTGTTTCCGCTCTTGAATTGCTCCGTGCGCCACCATCTCCACTACTGTCTCCTTACCACCTCCTTGACGCGCGAAGTAGACACGCTCATTCCAAATGTGTTGGTTGTTGGTCAAGAAAAAGTACTCTCCTTGCTTCACACGGCCCATGTTGGTGACAGCCTTGCGACGCCCAGCGTGCTTCCACAGAGAATCGATTTTGGGAACGAGCAACTTCTCACGTCCTTCAACGTCGTTGCAAACTTTACCCGCACTTGTACAACCCTGCCGCCTGGATTCAGCACGCTTTCCGCCCAAGGCAGCCTTGCGGCCCAAGAATCTTGCTAGTGACGATTCTGGTCAGACAAACGCTACATTCGTCTGCCGTGGTCAGGAAGCCGAGATCCTTTCCGCACTTCAACGATCTGAACGTCAGATTCAGCAGAGCACATGGCAGCTTCACAGCGACTCTTGGCGTGAGTTGATTTGGATGCAGCGCATCGATCTTGATCAGCGGGAGTAGAAGATGACACAAGCGGAGGGGTGACTCCCATAACGACGCAATCGCTGTCAACACTTGTCTGCGAGGCGGACGGCGGCTGGTTGTTGGTCTCTCCCGGAGACTCCTCGATCTACGTGCCACCAGCTTCAGTCGCATCTCCTCCACCGAACAAGCCGTTCAAAGGCTCGCCGCCTTCAATTCCAAGGCAATGCGATCCGCCGTCACCCTCTTCGAATTCACCATGGTCATCTTGGAAGCCGCCATCGTCTTCCTGAAACCCAACATTGCTCTCTTAAAACCCAACATCGCCCTCCTGAAACCTACCACGATAAAGGAAATTCATCAGAAATTGTTGTTGTTTGCTCGCCATACATGCTAACTCTTAACCCAATACTGAAAGCGAAATGCAAGAATTCACAGAATGAGATACGAAATCAATTTGCAAACATGAACTTATCTCTTGGCAGAAATTGCAACGGAATGTATTACAGGCGATGCACATGGCTCCACAAGAAGCACAACAGGCAGCAAAAAACATGTAAAGGGTGGAAATTGGCGAATGCACTATAATCGTGGAAACAAATTTGGGGGGAGAAGGTGGCGAAAACTATACTTGGCAATTCAAAAGGCGGCGATGGACGAGACCTTTCCAGGAGCCGATGGCGATAACTGGGAGCAGACGCAACATGCACTCAGCGAGGTGACGGGAACGTGGGTGGCGCCTGAGGTGACATGTGATGCATTTGGAGTAAGATGGCGGCGAAAGGACCCTCTAGGAGGGCCAAATTCTTACGTGTTAAAATCGCCAGCCGGAATTTGGAGTAAGATGCTGGCGACAATTCGCCCAAAAAAATCACTAGCCATGCCGGAAGACATTTGGCCCTGGTTTCATTATCGTCTTTCAAAAAAGGCCAATCGGGTACATGCCGAATACTGTATGGGTGTGAGTAAAAGGATTGTCTCGGCCTCATCTTCATTGGCCCCTCTTATATCAACTGGCAACGTTTGTTCCATGCCATTGTTTTCTTGTAATTTCGGTCCACCAATAACATATCTCTCCAGCAATCAATGAGCTTAATTCAAATCATAAGCCGAATCAGAACGATTTGATAGGACATCCCCACGCTCGGACTTACCGAGTGGGGGACGAGGTGGTGGGGCCAAAACCTGGCCCCTATTATGTTTTTGAATGGGGCCCTAAATTTAGCTAGAGGGAGACTTGTAGACTATAAAAAGCCAAAAAAGCCTGTGACCCCCCCAAAATGGGAGGGCCAGAAAAATGAGCCCATGCAATTAATACGGGGCCCACCTCGGGTAAGTCCGAGCGTGGGGGATGTCCTGTCCACGCCAGGTCGGAAAGCTAGCTGTACTTTTACTTTTTATGTTTAACTTTTAACATTTTAACATATAACTTTTAACTTTTAACTTTTAACTTTTAACTTCCAACTTTTAACTTTCAACTTTCAACTTTCAACTTTTAACTTTTAACTTTTAACTTTTAACTTTCAACTATCAACTATAAACTTTCAACTTTCAACTTTCAACTTTCAACTTTCAACTTTCAACGCTTAACTTTTGATTTTCAACTTTCAACTTTCAACTGTTAACTTTTGACTTTTATTTTTAAACTTTCAACTTTCAACTTTCAACTCTCAACTTTTAACTTTTAACTTTTAACTTTTAACTTTCAACTTTCAACTTTCAATTTTCAATTTTCAACTTTTTACTTTCAACTTTTTACTTTCAACTTTCAACTTTTGACTATTATCTTTCAACTTTCAACTTTCAACTTTTAACTTTTGATTTTCAACTTTCAACTTTCAACTTTTAACTTTTATTTTTTAACTTTCAACTTTCAACTTTCAACTTTACATTTTTATTGTTTACTTTTACTTTTCGGTTGACTACAACGTTTTTGAACGTTGAGTTTGTGGGTGTGTGCAATCTAAATGTGTGATACAATTTGTGCTCACCCAAAACAATTTTGAAACTCTTGATTACAATTTTGAAGCTCTTGATTACAAATTTGGATTGTGCACTTGAAAGTTGAGTTACAAATTGTGTGTTGTAAATTGGAAGTTGCAAGTTGTGAAATTGGAGTTGGAGTTGGTTGATGTGACCTTGGAAGTTGAGATACAAAGTTGAAGTTGGAGTTGGAGTTGGAGTTACAAAGTTCAAGTTGTGGAGATTGATCAAGAAATTTGAGTGAGATTGCAATTTTTGTGAATGTGACAAATTTGTGAATGTGAGAAATTTTTTATGGTTTTTGATTTCGGGTAATCATAAAATCATGTTTTCAAGCATTAAACTTTCAAATCAAGTTAGAATTTTGCAAAAAATTAAACAAAAAACAACAAACAACAAGAACACAAAAACAAGCAGTTGCTGTCCGCAGTCTCCGCAGTCTCTGCTGTGCACATCGCCGAATCTCAATCTTTTATGTTTTTCAAACTTTTTTCGAACTTTTTCTTATTTTCTTTTTTTGCATTACGTTAAACAACGTAGGCAATGAGAGATTGACAATAGATCATTTGGTTGACATGAGATAAAGACACTTTTTGTACTAAAAAGACAAGTGGTATGTCTTAATCATATTTGTGTACGATTTATTAAAATCTACACTTAAGACCCTACATCTATCCAAAATAAGACAATTATAAGTCCCGCCCTCCCTCCTCTACTTAATTTAGGGAGGACATACAATGGGATAATTGGTGATAGATAAAATAATATTTGGTTAGTGGTAAAAATAAGCCTTGGTGCTCGCACCTTGACTAAATCCACTAAATACTTGTCAAAACACACACATATACCACTCACTAAATTAGTGGATGCATATATGTGATGATGTTGACATGAAATAGGGCAATAAGTTTTTCTTCTTTCCTTTGAATAGGAAACTGACCTCATGAAGGTTGTTGGACATTTATTCAAGGTAGTTCACCAACATTAGCATGATCTCGATATTAGATTCACTAATATCGCAAATCAAATAAAATCAGAACTAAGTGGTGGTTAAGTCATTGATGGACCATAACTACTTCACTGATAGTAACTTGGAACTTACAAGGTGATTCAAAACTAAGTGGCAATTAAAGCTGAGTATCATTAGTGATATTCGGTAAATTAGTCATGATTTATTGTTGTACAGTGTATGTGTGGTCATATATCATGTCTCACTGTTGCACAATGCATGTATGCTAGTCATACATCATGTCTGTATACTAGACGTGACAACAACTTTTCAAGTTGTTATTATTCTACAGACTAGAAGTGCTTGCATTTCTAGAGCAAGTTTCAAGTTGTTAACAAATTGGAGTTGTTTGCATGTCTGGACCAAGTTGATGTAGTGATTTGGTCCAACTTGGTGATTGAAGGAGAAACTAACTCATGGACACTGTCAACACTAACACGTCATTGTCCCATACTATGTCTCAACCAGATCGATCTCAGGTTCAGAAACTTTGCATGATTAGGGTTTGATTGCAAAAATTTGGTATTACATGTTTGTGTGATTGGTTATTAGCACATGTGAAAAGGATAACAACTGTGGGAAGACCTTAAGACACCTCGTCTACGTACTAACTTCAACTTTTTGTTGTAGTTGTGCATGGGGACAGGTGAGGGTCTCCACCTCATGGGCTTCTACAACGAGCTCCAAGCTTGTGGAACCAAACCATTTTCTGTAACCTTGTCCTCTTGTATTTGTGAACTAAATAAGGAAATATATTCTTGATTTTAGTATACACTACAAGTGTGATTGAATGATGTGCATGAGGTAATCTGTAGATAGTTGCAAGAGTCTGTCTACAACAAGTTTTGTGTAACCAAGTTAGATCAACTTGTTGTGAACAAACTGCTAATGCGTAAAGAATAGTAAACAAAGTCATGAAAATTGGTAATAGTGACATATTCCAGTGATTCAAAGATTGTGACATGATAGTAGGGACAAGAATATCAAATATGGTGTGTTTGATCTTTTTATATATGAATTAGGTTCAATGATTAGTAACAAGGAATGGTAAAACATACCTACTTGACGAAATTTGAAAATATTTATGATGTGAAAATGAGAGTGTCCTCAAATGTAACTGTAAGCAGTTACTTAACAAAAAGGAAAGAATAGTGAAGGTAGAGTCAAGAAATGCTCTAGAAAGAGAAGAACCGTATACAACTTTTTTTACTACCATCCTTTTAAGGTGTGGCAACCTTAACATGGACTGACTCTGCTAGAACCGGTTCTGACCTTGGGATGATGCACATGCGTGTAGGAGGATAAGGAAGCTAGACTTGCATGGCACCTAGATTTGGAGGCCTTGGGATACAAGGAACCGTTACCTGCTCCTATTCTTGCTATTCAAGCGACACTTTCTGCAATCCAGATGACAGAAATCCATGAGTTCGTGCAACAGTCAGACACGTCTACACTACAGTGGATCGATTGAAAGGCTTCAACGGGATACTACATGACCTATTGGACCAAGACTTTTTAGAGATTGCGAAGGTTGAGAAGGATTCCTTGATCGCTGAAGAGGCTATCAAGAATGCCAACCGGCGAGCTAACCCAGAAGCTTCACATGGCCTAGGAATTACTAGTCACTCATTTCTCATGAATCTAACCATGAGTCCCGTGAACAAGGCGGCGGTGGAGGACTTCCAAGAGTCCGTTTCATGCTCACAGCAAGAGGCTGATCATGCCTTACTGGTGGCCTCAGGACGCAACATTGATGTGCCTTATAAACCTGCTCGAGCAATTGAGGACGAGGTGTTTGAGAAGGACCACCGATGTTGGGCAATTGGGAACCTTAACCTCTTGGCACCTATCAATACGTCAACATGGCATATATGGGCTGATTTGAAGCAATAGGAGATTGATGAAAGTCAAGAGGAGGCTTTGTGTGGAAAAAATTTCATTGTTTCAGCTGGAGTTAAGTTCCTCCATCCTTTTCCACTATACTGCTTTGACCATGCTAAGTGTGATGTCAATACTTTGAAGCTGCATGTCAAGGTCAGTTGTCTTACTGGAACTGATCGCAGAGCTAAACACCCTCAGGAAATGTGGAATATCCACAGACCCTATTTGCGGTGTACATGCAATTCAACAGCAATACGTACATGTAATGGAGATATGATTTGGTGGGACCATGCAGCATGGTACATCCTCAATCATCTTGACAAGTTCTTTCCAAAGACTAAATATCCAACATTAATGTCTAAATTTGTTGCGTTCATGATTTGGATTTCTGGCCTGGGCAAATTGGCATCCCAGTGCCAATTGGCCTTTCATCAGGTCAGAATAAGGATGTGTGGTGGAGTTCTGCAGTACACTGCAAACCCGGTTGACAGCTGCGAAATCTTGCCACGACATCCTGAGCTGGGACCTCGCCTGATCGAAAAGCACATCAAACCAAAGAGCTTCTCCATTGCCAATCCGAGGCTTCCAAACCAAGGACCATCATCGAAGAGACAAAAGATCAACCTCAATAACACTCCAAGCCCCAGTCATGAGCAATATGGACGTGGAAATTATTCCAAAAGCAACCAGAAAAACTCTGGAGGAAGTGGATATGGGAGAGGCCGGTCTACAGGTGGTCGATACAGTGGCGGCCATCAGAGTGGGGGTCGTTATGGTAGGGGAAGGGGCAACCCAAATCAACACTGTAACAACCAACAACAATCCCAATTTGACAGCTCCAACCAATACCAACAGCAGTCTTCTTACAACTCGCCACACACTCCAAGACGTGATGGAATGATTCTTGCTCCAGGCCAAAGGCTAGGTGGTATGTTTGGCCAAACCACCACAGGGCAGGAACCGGTCTATATCCCACAGTCCGCTGTGACCTTGCAGGAAGTGCAACAGTCTCCTCTTCGTCCTAGACTCTTGGGTTTTCTGGATGATTGAAAGCTCTCAGTTAACATAGATGAAGCTTAAGTTTTGTAGTATCCAAAGGCTTATCATATGTCATATCACATATATTACTCACCTAGCTTGTGCAGTAATATAATTTAGGCAATATAGAAATTAGTCATCCTAATGAGATTATGACTGTGACATTGTGTATGTGACAATGATCACAAGAACACTATCAACAGACTCATTGGGCCGAAATATCTTGGTCAAAAGTAATCAACGAAAGCCAAGTGGCTACATTATCCTAACCTATCCATGTCGTGCTTTGGAATGGATAAATTTGAGGGAAATTTATGCCCAATGTCTCATACAATTTGGATGTGAATATTTGGCCCCTTTAATAGACGACATTATGTTTGCCTGGAAATATCATAACAGTCTGTCTACAATTTTCTATAGACTTGGAATGGTATTTAAAAGTTTCAGTTTTTGTCACCTTCTTGATCAGACTAATCAGTGTGTATGTTTGACGTCTAAGAGACTAAGATCATTTCTAGATGTCAAGACAAATGAGGAATTGTCAAGCTTTATGGCTGCACAAGCTCATGTCAGGAGCATGGATACCAACTTGGTGCATCACAAGGGATTGCAACAAGCACTCTCGATGGGACTGAACCACATTCCCATGAAGCCCACCAACAACTATGCTGTAAGTATTGCTACAGCTTTGGAAGGATTTGAGCAACTAGTTGATATATTAAATCTTGGGAATGCCAATTGTCCAATTGATGAGGCATGTGAATGGATACGCATGAGATGTTTGGAACTGTTACAAAAATGTTCCCAAACCAATAAATTTGGCCTTCGCCAGTCGGAACCAGATTTACTAAAGGATTTGAGAGCTAGAGACAAAATGACATGGTTGACAAATCAGCTGTATTGTTCGGGGCTTGACAAAGCTTCCAACAATGCATGCTTTATATGTATAAAACATATTCGATTGATGGCTCTAGAGAGACTCTCTGGACCTGATTTTGCACCATGCAAAGAAGGATCAACATGGTTATTACCATCCATGATCCTTGACTTGACCACTAAAGAGATTCAGGGACTAGTTCCCGAATTACATGTCTCGTTTCATGCTTTACCCTATCTAAAGGCTATTTATAAACAACACACAAATAAATATCGTTGGATTACTAACGCATTCCAAACTACATATTCTAATATAGCTCACGTACTGACCATTACTACAATGGCGGTTCTTGAAGTGGTGAAAGAATGGGCATCTCAAACATCAATTGGGTATGCTAACTTTCTAAAAGCAAAAACATCCATGTTTTGGTTGGTGAACACCTCAATTGAGGTGGCTCTTAAACTTCCTCCACAGATTGATGACATTTTTGTAGGAGATATCACTAGATGCTACGAATCAATTCCTTTATATGGTCCAGTCAATTAACTTGATGCAGTAGCTTCTATTATCCGTATTGGATATAGACAAGCAAAAAGTCACCATACCAAATCAACTCCTATTATATGGGTACGAGTTAACAAGGATGGACGTGCTGCCAAAGTACCATGGTCCACTACATGCCCTACTTATAGGGAATGCTTTTCCATAACATCCCATAGATTGATTAAGCTTTACAGTTGGCTCATGAAAAGCTGCTATGTAAATCATGGTGATAGAGTATGGCTTTAAGGGTTAAATGTCACCTTCTCCTTTTCTATTCTTTCCACTTTAGGAAGGACTTTTAGGAAAAATCTATTGGTTATAAAAAACAATATTTTCTATAATTAAGGGTTGCTTTGAAATTACGGTGCCCTTCTTTTGTGACTTTAGATTGATAATCACATTGTAGAAGCTGAAAAGATCCAACCATTGACGGTAATCATTGATTGAGTCGAAACTTTTGAACCCTAGGTTGAGTGTTTTTCAAATGTAGAGTAAAATCAAGGAAGAGGGATTGTAGAATAAAATAGTGAAATCTCAGCTAGGTGTACAAGGCTATGGACCAAATTTTTCAACTCCATGATGCATTTAGATGGGAATCTGGGCTAACCTAATGATATCATAAGGCCCATGCACATGAGGCTAACAAGGAGCGTGCCATGTCGTATGTGAGTGAGCGGAAACGCGGGTTTGCTCTAGCCTGCCTTCACGGCCCAGAGCTAATAATCCGTGCGACATGAGCCCTCATGAATTCTTTACCTCACGTTTTTATCCTATGGTTAATCAATCAATCTATGAATTACCTATGGTTAATCAATCAAGCCCAAAATTAGACCTATCATGAAGTCACCACGCAAGTCTACTCGTCTCTCCTATTCTCTCCCTACATAGCACCGTCTCTTTCCTTTTGTCTCTCTCCACAGAGCTTATTCTAGCTTCTCTTAAGTGAGTTAGGATTTTGATTTTTTTGGGTGATACTATGGAAGTTCCAGAAGGAGTTTTGATAGCTTTAATGCTCGATGACGGGGGTAATAGTTCTCAAGGGACTTGTGGTCCATCAAATTTCAAGAGGGAATGAACGAAGGAGACTGTGAGGTTTCTTGTGGACTTGTGTGAGGAAAAATATTGGAAGTACAATCGCAAGCCCTTCAAGAAAGCAAATTGGGAGTCATTTGCAAACCACATAAACACACAGTTTCTAGTGGAGCCTCAAAGAACTTGGCAACAAACTCATGACAAGTGGAACAAGATGAAATCAACGTAGTAGGAGGAGAAGGTGAAGCAACAAGAGACTAGAGCTTCAACGCCCACTTTGACACCATGGTATAATTTTTTTTATAACATTTTTGATGGTGCTGCAAAAATCAATGGTGTGCCTCATGGTGTTGATCAGGGAGTTTGTTTACAACATTTTGAGGTGGTTGTTTTGAGTGATGATGACGAGGGCACTTTGTCTATCCCTCCTCCTCATCCCCCTGCTGATAATACTGCTTCTTCACACTTCCCACGTAGTGAGGCGGTCAACCAACCGGGATGTGAAGGACAAGTGAATTGAAATGCAGACAAGAGGGAGAGGAAATTGGCTATGGGAGAGGAATCAATTGTCTCTGCCATTAATAATTTCTCTAAGGATATTCTGGAGGTGGAGAAGATGAAATTGCAACTCATGGAGAAAATGATAGATAGTGAAAGAGAAGGTAGGGAGATGTTGATGAAGAAGCAACTACAAATGGCGGCTTTATTTGCTGAAGTGTTGAAGGCCAAGGACATTTCTAGGAGTTTCAAATAGCTTTTCCATCTTTAATGTTGTTTTCTTTTGGGATTGAAGGCATTGAAATGTTAATTCCAATCATGTATGGAATTTGTTTGGACTTGGTTTGGATTTGGTTTGGATTTGGTTGCATTTGTTCCAAATTCCATAACATTGAGTAAAAGACTTTTTTTCAATGATTACATGCATAAGTGTCTTTGAATTCAAAGCTTAGACAAAATGCAAGGAAATATGTCATTGTAATCATTCATCATTAGGGTTTTCTAGAACCCGTTGCCTGAACAATTGTTGCCGAAGTTCCTCTCCTTGGCGTTTTGCATGTTCTTCCTCCCTATCCACAGGTAATCGTGCGTTTCCAAATCCAACATGTGGATCTCTTTGGAAACCTGCATTAATCACATGAGGCTTATGCTAGTTCAACATCTCACGGTAGTTGTGTAACTAACAACAAGCTACTGTAATCCTTGCGGCTTTGTCAACTCTAGAATTAAAGTTTTTTAGAATTCTCCATTTGTTCTTCAATGTCCCAAATGCGTGCTCAATCACAACTCTTCCAAAATTCATGGAGTTGTCAAATCTTTTCTTGTGCACATCATTAGGAGCCTTCCAATTTTTCATCAAATTCATGGAAAAGGAGTAAGCAACATCTCCAATCAAATATGGAGTAGAGATAATACCTCCAACCAAAACCACAGGTTCTTGTAAAATCTCTTGTTTCCTCAGACCCTTGTACAAGATGGACACTTTGAATTGTTCACCATCATGCACTCCTCTAAGTTGGCCGGCACACACATTTTAAAAGATCTTATGTGAATCACAAACCCCTTGCAATACAATGGAATGGAATTTTTTCCTATTCAAAAAATCACTAGCCGCCAATGTTACTCTTGTACTTGGATTTTCTACTAGTGGTATATGTGTACCATCAATTGCTCTACATACATTGGGCAATCCTGTCAACTCTTAGAAATCCAAGATGATGCTTTGAAGATGGGCTTCACTTGGAATGCTAATCCAATGGCTAAATAATTTGTCTTTGTAAGTAAGTATATAACAAACAATGTCAACATACTTTCTAATGGTTGAAGCTTCAATCTTAAACCGATCTGCCATGTGCTTAGGATAATGACCTTGTACAAATCTATAAATTACACATGCCACAATTTTTCTAATTTCCATTTGTGGCCTCACTTGATTGACACACATACTTCTTAAAAAAGGAGTCACCATGTTCAACGAATTTTCAAATGCACCAAAATACACCCTATAAAACTTCTTGAATTTGTTGCAGTGCATTTCATTAGTTGTTCTCCACACTACTCTTTTCACAAATTTCCAATGTGTTGATTGCCTAAGTTCCACCAAAAACAATCAAGGAGGATTGGATTTCTTCCTCAAGCCAAGCAATAACAACAACAACAACAACAAAAAATGAAGCCCCATTGAAGTCCCACCACCAAAATTCAATACCTCCCAAGCGCTCAAGATTTGTAACTCAAGGAGTTGCTCATTGCCATAGAGAGCACCATCCATATGAGCACAACTTGAGCACAAAAAGAAGGCTCTATTTTGATAGAACTGAAATGTGCCACTTAAAACCTAGAAAAGGGAAAATCTGAAAAGCCTTACAAAAAACACGAAATGGATGTCCAATAAAATAATGAAACACTTCCCACAACATGTACTACCATTTACAAAAAAAATAGTTCAAAAAACAAGTAAATATACCAAGAAAAAAAGCCACAAAGTTTAAGCTCTCCATAGCTCTCTCAAGCTTCTCCAAGCTCCTCCAAAAGTTGCTCTCAGTTCTTGAATCCCGGAGAGTAGAGATAGAAAGAGAATCCTATTTCACTGGACCCAAAAACGAGCTTGAAAAGTCAACATGGCTGTAAAAATTGGATGGCTCGTCTCCCGAGGGTGGAGGCCCGCTCTAATAAATAGCACGTCCAACGCAGCCCTCACAGCACGCATGTGCGCGGGCCTATAGAAATCCACTTGTAGAAGTACATTTTTCATTTTTCCCAAACATACTTGACAAGGACTTACAAGGTTACCAATGTTAACCTGCAAAGGATTATGACTTTGTTAATGGAAAAAAACTCCAAAATTATCCTTCATGGTGCGAACATAAAAAATCCACAAATAATGATCTCATTCCACTTATAACCATAGATTTTGATATGTTCCACTAGACGAACATACCAGAGATTTTGTAAATTTTTACTACATTGTTTGATAAATTACTATATCCAAGGGTTGAATTTTTTCTTAAAAAGAATTCTGGTAGGAAAATGCAAAATCTTTAAAAAATTGTGTCTACATGTGTGGAAGAATGGAAGTTTCTTTCTCCTAGTGCCACTCTTGGTGTGAAATTTTTGTACCACAACAATTTATTCTTGTAAAATCTCAAAGAAAATTATTTCGGTTAGTTGTATACAAAAACTTTTTTTTTATGTATCTTGGTGCATTGCCTGAATTGCCTGCCCTTTCACAAAGATTACTTTGGTTAACAAAACTTTTGAGCAAATGTTGGGTTTATTAAGAAAATTATATTCATATATATATATATACTTCCATAAATATAAAAAAAGTGTCCGTTTATAGTAAAAACCTCAAAGATAATTGACATTACATGAACATGCCTCAATTTTTCAAAAGCCCATTTTGTAACATTTGGTCCCTTAGGCATTAAAGCTTAGCACTAGGAAAATGTGTGATACGATGAATTCTATAGTTCATGATTTCTATTAGAACCTTTGTCTTTTCTCTCCATTTGAGTTTATTCTTTCATTGTTTTGTTTTGGAAGCAGGTGCAACTTCTACTCAATGTTACACTTATATAACCCCTAAAGAACCAATGTCCGGCAACATTTTGAGTTTGGGTAGGGTCCCATGATCTCAAATTTAGGATTGGTTTTTTGAAATTTTAATCAAATGAGCAACTTTTTATTAGCTTCCTCTAGACATAATTTTTTCTAGAAATCCGACTTATGGTTGAAAAGTTACAATCTTTTTGCAATAACATATACAAATAGCGCAGCGGTTTAGTGTGACATGTAACAAATAGCGTAGCAATGCTTTAATGAATTTAAAATTCAATAGAAATTGAGTTTTTGTCCACTAAAAAAAAAACTACTTGGAAAAGAAACGGAAATCTTTGCATCTACCGTACGGATTTTTGAATTAGTTTTATTTGAAAAGGATATGATATATGCAAAACTTGAAGTGTATTGTTAATTTTCAACACATAGTCGCATTGCAGGATTTTTAAGGACATCTTTTACCCCTCCTCTACATTTACAATTTGGTCCACATGTGCCTTTCATGATCCTTTTTAAGTTAAAATTAGAAAATCATGGACAATAGTGCAAAAAGATGTCGTAGAAGGTCGTCAAAGGTTGTTAAAGGTGTTTAGTATGAACTCAAGAAGAGTTTATGTCTCACTTCAAAGGCTCATATCTTTCAATCCGTGCCATCAAAGTGAACAATCTTTTACCACACACACTTGTACAATTCTAGTACAAGATCCATGGTTCAATATGTTAGGACTGTGTTTATTGCATTTTGTGTCGAATGCATTGAAACTAGTAGTTTTCAAAGAGTTTGGGTGCTAAATTTTGTGGTCCTTTACGAATAAACAAAGTTGCATGAAGATTAGAAGGATTGCATTTATTATCACTTGCTCACTAGAATATAATGAAGTATTTTCAAATTCTATAATGATAATAATTCAATAAAATATCCAAAGAACATGAACCAAATGCTATCCATCTAAAATCTCAACTAATATGCATTTCATGATTTGGATATAGGAAATTAGATTTTAGTACGACGGGCCCTTGGTGGCCATCCATAGTGTCCTATATGAACATGACAAGGTTGAGATATTGAAATGAGCTCCAAATGAAAGAAGTAAGTTGAAGAATCTTCAACCCAAAGGTATAAGACTTACACCCAATTTCAACCCAAAGCTATCATTCTTACACATGGCTTTCCTTTTCTGGTTGATTGTAAAACACCTATGATTTTTGCCAAGTTAGTGACAACATATCATGAGTAAAAATATCAATATTTAACCCATGATGGACCAAATGTAAAAAATGGGCTTTTTGAAAGTTTGGTCAAGTTTCTATGGTGTCAATTTCCAACATTCCACTTTCAAATTCTTACTGTAGATGGACTTTACTAAGACCTAAGTGGGAGAACAATTTTTTCTAAATCCGACATATAATGGAAAAGTTATAGGGTTTCAAATTTCAATTGGGGAGAGGGAGCACTTTGGGCACCTCCAAAAACTTTTAATAGGACACTCTATTGAATGTGAGATTTTCAATGCTAGCAAGTAATATTTTTTTCCCTTCATGTTGTAAAAAAAAAATTCTTGTCTTTAGTGAAAAATTGCATATCAATCCAAGTCAGACGTTTTCACACATTGTCACTTATTGTCGGGCAAGATACCAAAAAAACTTCTTCATTTCCACATAAAACTTAGAGATGTTCATAATTTTTACTTTTTTTGGTTTAACAACGATATGTAGTGTAAATCTTCATATTGACCATTCGGATTATGAATCTAAAACATATAAATTTCACAAAGAATTAAAACGCGAATTGGCAATTTTTGAACCTCCACTCCTTGCACACTTGTTTTGAATATGCTACACCCCTCCTCTACCTCTAAAATTTGGTGTAGAAGGAACTAACATAATGCTCAACACAATGGTAGTGGATTTAGACCCTGTGTAGTGCAAAAATTTGACACAAAGTGAAGTCAAAGTCTGCTGATCCACAGAACACAGGAAAGGAAATGAACCATTTTTTTGACTTTAAACACTACAATCTTTCAATCCGTGCGGTCAAAATTTATGAAATTTTGTGAGTATGTTTCTTTTAAAGTCGTATTTGAGATCCTACGGTCAAAATTAGACATGAAAGTTTTTATTTCCTTCTTTATTCATTGCATTAAAATCCAACAATTTTGAAGTGTTTTTGGTGTGAAACTATCACAATACCTTAGGGCTTAAAACAACACAAAGCTTACAAATAATGTTGGCTCAGAAAATTCTAAACGACTTTCACTATTTCTTTGAAGTAGTTTTTATGGTCATGAAAGGGAGAGCCAAACCAAAAAGTTCAAAACGACTACTACTATCACTTTAAAGTAACTATTATACTGACTTTAAAGTAGTTTTTTTTGGTAAACCCCTTGTAATTATTGTAATTCTTGGCTGAAACCCTCATGAATCTTTATAGAACAAAGAGCTCTTATAATTTTCATAATTTTCATAGAACTGCTGTTCATTATGAACATAGAGCTCTATCATAGAACAAAGAGCTCTATCATATATTGTGATTGTAATTTTCACAAAGAGCTCTATCATCTAGCAATTAGCAGCACAGATCAAACCGTGCGTTTTCACTGGGCTTATTTTCTGTATACAGAACCGCTTTCCCAGATCTTGCATCTTTCAGCTTCTCTGGAACACATGTAGACACTGATTCCCTACTCTCTTGCTCGTCGGTCTCATTGAATGAAGACCTTCAGCAACCGTTGCAACAGAGCAATGTGGAGAGGGAACACAAGACATAGATTAGGTGTACATAACTACCAAACCGCACATCGATCATCAACTCAGATCCGCCTCGCGGTACGTAAACAAAAGCCGGGGACGAAGCCCTTTGGTCCGAAGCATAGGGATCCGACGCAACACTCTGTATAGTCGAAAGAATTCGGGTAGTCGAGATAGCCGCACTTCTCCCACTGCTTCGGGCACCGAAGCTCCTTCTTGGCTTCACAAAACACGCCCAGGCTGGCACAGGCAGCCTCCTTCACGTCTGAAACCAAGGCACCCTTCAGCTGCTCCAAGTTGTCGCCCGGCAGCGCTCGAGCTTCCGCTGGTGTCGACACCAGCGTGAGCACAAGTAGCGAGAGCACCAAAAGTGTGCCGTGATGGGCCATCTTCGGCAAGCGAGGAGGACAGGGAGACAGACAGCGAGGAGGAGCAGATGCGAGTGGACTGATGCCGACGATGTGGAGCTGGAATATATACTTGAGTCCACTTCGCCCTTGTGATACAAGTGTCGACGTTCTCCGGCTGTACAGTACAGAGCATCGAAAGTTGAAACACGAGGATATGTAGTGTGGGGTGTGTGGAATGTGTCTACGAAAAAGTGTGTATCAGAGTGCCACACGAGGATAAGATTGCCATGCCGGAAGATATTTGGCCCTGGTTTCATTATCGTCTTTCAAAAAAGGCCAATCGGGTACATGCCGAATATGGGTGTGAGTAAAAGGATTGTCTCGGCCTCATCTTCATTGGCCCCTCTCATATCAACTGGCATCATATGTTCCATGCCATTATTTTCTTGAAATTTCGGTCCACCAACAACATATCTCTCCAGCAATCAATGAGCTTAATCCAAATCATAAGCCGGGTCAGAAAGCCAGCTGTACTTTTACTTTTTATGTTTAACTTTTCACATTTAACATTTAACATTTAACAATTAACATTTCACATTTAACTTTAAACTTTTTAACATTTAACATTTAACTTTTAACTTTTAACTTTTAACTTTTAACTTTTAACTTTTAACTTTTAACTTTTAACTTTTACCTTTTACCTTTTAACTTTTAACTTCCAACTGTAAACTCTTAACTCTTAAGTTTTAACTTTTAACTCTTAACTCTTAACTTTCAACTTTCAACTTTCAACTTTTAACTTTTAACTTCTAACTTTCAACTTTCAACTATCAACTTTTAACTTTTAACTTTTAACTTTCAACTTTCAACGTTTAACTTTTGATTTTCAACTTTCAACTTTCAACTTTTAACTTTTATTAATTAACTTTCAACTTTCAACTTTCAACTTTTAACTTTTAACTTTCAACTTTCAACTTTCAACTTTCAACTTTTGATTTTCAACTTTCAATTTTCAACTATTAACTTTTATTTTTTAACTTTCAGCTTTCAACTTTCAACTTTCAACTTTCAACTTTCAACTTTCAACTTTTTACTTTCAACTTTTTACTTACAACTTTTTACTTTCAACTTTTTACTTACAACTTTTAACTTTCAACTTTCAACTTTACTTTTTTATTGTTTACTTTTACTTTTCGGTTGAGTACAACGTTTTTGAACGTTGAGTTTGTGGGTGTGTGCAATCGAAATGTGTGTTACAATTTGTGCTCACCCAAAACACTTTTGAAACTCTTGATTACAAATTTGGATTGTGTTGTAAATTGGAAATTGCAAGTTGTGAAATTGGAGTTGGAGTTGGTTGATGTGATCTTGGAAGTTGAGATACAAAGTTGAAGTTGGAGTTGGAGTTGGAATTACAAAGTACAAGTTGTGGAGATTGTTCAAGAAATTTGAGTGAGATTGCAATTTTTGTGAATGTGACAAATTTGTGAATGTGAGAAATTTTTTATGGTTTTTGATTTCGGGTAATCATAAAATCATGTTTTCAAGCATTAAACTTTCAAATCAAGTTAGAATTTTGCAAAAAATTAAACAAAAAACAACAAACAACAAGAACACAAAAACAAGCAGCTGCTGTCCGCAGTCTCCGCAGTCTCTGCTGTGCACATCGCCGAATCTGAAACTTTTACGTTTTCCAAACTTTTTTCGAACTTTATTTTTTTAAATTTTTTTTTGGTTTGCTGGGCACCGGTTGGTGCATATTGCGGGGTAAAATTTTTAATTTTTAAAGAATTTTTCCAATTATTTAAGAATATATATTTTCTTGTATAATATTATTGTTATTTTATTGTTGGACACAGTTTCATACAGTGCATATTGCGGAAAAAAAACTTAACCCTTGAAGGACC
The DNA here is from genome assembly GCA_963971425.1 of Bryoerythrophyllum caledonicum. Classification (NCBI taxonomy): domain Eukaryota; kingdom Viridiplantae; phylum Streptophyta; class Bryopsida; order Pottiales; family Pottiaceae; genus Bryoerythrophyllum; species Bryoerythrophyllum caledonicum. The sequence goes on from OZ020514.1 coordinate 10,571,749, forward strand.
ACGACCTAATTCACTCTAAAACCAGTCCAAAACTGCCACTATCAAAAAGAGACATGAACGTCACATTTTAAAGTGAATTTTGAATTTTCAACCGTAAGATCTTAAAAAGACTTCTATGTAAACATGCCAACAAATTTTGGTTGCAATCCATCGCACGGATTGATAGATTTTAGTGTTTAAAGTCAAAACAATGGTTCATTTTCATCCTTGCGTTGAGTAGATCAGCTGACTTTGACTTGATTTTGTATCAAATTTTTGCATTGTACAAGGTCTAAATCTTTTACCATTGTCTTAAGCATGATGTTATTTCCCAACACACCAATTTTTAGAGGTAAAAAAGAGGTGTACCATATTCAAAACAAGTGTGCAAGGAGTGGAGGTTCAAAAATTGCCATTTCACATTTTATTTTTTTGTGAACTACGTATGTATTCAAATGATAATCCAAACGGTCAGTAAAAAGGTTTTCACCATGTATTGTTGTTGAAAAAAAAAAAAGTGAAAAATTTGAAGATCTCTAGGTTTTATGTAGAAAAGATGAAGTTTTTTTCCCCCGTTGCCCGACAATGTGTGAAAATGTTTGACTTGGAATAAAATGCCTTTTTACACTAAAGACAAGATTTCTTTAAAAAAATTCCAAATAAGGAAATATTCTTTATATGTGTGAAAAATCTCAATGTCAATAGAAACTTTTGTCAAAATTTTTGGAGGTGCCCGAAGTCCCACTTTTGGCTTTAAGTGGTACTAACTTTCAAACCACAAATCCAATATATATATATATATATATATATATATATATATATATATATATATATATATATATATATATATATATATATATATCTCTCTCTCTCTCCACGAAGCTCTTATCAGATCCTATCTTGAAAAAAAAAATCAATTTAAAAGGATTTTTTTTCGAATTGTAGGTACATGCCCACAATCCAAAATGACCCCGGGGGGATGTTGTTGGTGTTTTGATGGTAGGATTCACACTGCATCAACCACATCTTCACTTATTGGTGTAAAATTGGCTGATCCAGACGTAAGTATTAAATCCTTCATTTGTGGCTACTTTTTCTAGTAACTCAATAAGTTATCTCTAAGTTTGATGTACAAAACTACTATTTGTTTACTTGTAACAAGTTTAGTGGTAAATTATTCTTGATTCCTTTACCTAAGGATGGATGAGTTGTTAAGTAGTTTTAGAAAGAAGGAAAGGTCTTGTTGTACCTTAAACTATAGCATTTTTCCTTTTTGAGATGGTTATAGAAATTTAGAGCTACTTAGTATTGATATTAGTGATATAAAAGAGGTTAAACTTCATGGTATCTTTGCCTTTACAAATAACTTTAATAAATTGATTAATTATAGGACTTATTGAGCTTTGGTGTGGTGGTACTCAAGATGTGGTGTTGGGTAGAACTTTGTAGATATATGATATGGCATAACAACATTTGCATAGTTACCTTGCCAAAGGAGCTTGTTAAGTGGGGATTCTACGACCATAGATTGAAGTATCTATAGTGGTAAGGATGAAAATGTCATGTTGATCATGGATACCTATAGTCACAGACTAGTGGAGTAATTTAATTTATTAATATCTCTACCACTACCTACTTTTCACTACTATTACGGCATAGAACAAATTGAAATGTACCTTTATCAATACTTTACCACCCATTTATCATTGTCAATGACTCTCTTCCAAAGCTTGATGTCATACTGAAGCGATGATTATGTGAGCAATATTTCACCACCCTTGATTGCATCTAGTAGTCAGGGGTGTGATAACACTCACATTGTATAAACAACGTGATCTTTAACACATAACTACAATTTATATTTTCTCCAACTTAGATTATCTTTATACCTTAAATAAATTAAATAAGGCAATTTTAATTAATCTTAATGTAAGTTAAATTCACTCTCAGTAACTTAATTTAACACACAATAAATCATTTTAGTTCTAGTAAATAATTTTGTGCATGTATGCATGATTGGCTGCTTATGGGGTACCTACTACTGCCCACCCACTAAACATGGCTCCACAGTTTGAAAATTCATAACTAATCCAGTTTTCATCCAAAAAAATATGAACTTGGGTTGGAATTGTAATTCTATTGGCTATCACTGAAAAATAATAGAATAATTATCTCCTCTCTCCATATATGCACGTTCCTTGACTTGTCGGTTTTAGGGGGGCTTACCTTATTGCATCAACAGTCTCACGAGAAGTAAGAAAATGCTTGCCGTCTCTATCACTTCACTCGCTGTCACAAACAGTGTCAAACGTGAACTCCGAATATGACGACAACGATGGCACATGACCTCCAAACATTGGACACTATGACCGGCAGTGAAAGAAAAAAAATGTTGTTCGTTCCCAAAAACCATGATCACCTTAGCAACAACTAGGTTAAGAATGTCAAAGCAACAGGTGACTCAAAGTGTTCTATTCCCAATTAACCATCATACAAAACAACAACAAAGATGAGGTTCACAACTCTGAACTAAGCCAGAGAACAACAAGAGCCATTGACATTCCTCAGCCCTAGATAGAAGAAAATGAAATAGCATAAATTGGATCCGCATTTGTCATCTCAACGAGTTGTGCTTGGAATGCGCAAATTCGCCGGATGACTCACATTTTATTGTCCGGCTGACTATCATACAAGTGACGAAACAAGCCGCCAGGAGGCTGGCACAAATCTCTAAACCAGAGAACAGCAAGAGCCAGAGGTTTTTTGACATTCCTCAACATAAAGTGACATGGAAAACAGCAACAATTCGTCATATCAGCGATTGCAACGAAGAGTTCTGCTTGGAATGCGCAAACCTGGCCATGGTGACGCCAATGCAAGCATCCACGAAGTCCTCGGAGAAGATCGGGATCCGGTCTCCTAATCCTGAACGAAACGTCTCCGCGAGAACAACAAACAGCAACAATTCGTCATATCAGCGATTGCAACGAAGAGTTCTGCTTGGAATGCGCAAACCTCGCCGTGGTGACGCCGATGCAAGCATCCACAAAGTCCTGGGTGACGAAATCCTCGGAGAAGATCTGGATGCGGTCTCCTAATCCTGAGCGAAACGTCTCCGCAAGGAACAGACGCGCGTAGCCCCGGATGCGGTTCGTGACAGGGAACACGCACCAAATCCCGGTGTTCTGCGGCGTGGCGGTGTTCTCCACGCGGTAAAAGTGGCTCCTGGCGCTCCTCGGCGCTTGTTTCTTCAGATACTCCAAATTGGAAATAAACTTGGTGAGCGGGAGGTCGGTGTCGAGCCAGTCGTCGAGCAAATACTCCCCGGTCCAGAGCAAGCTCCCGGGCGGCGGCGCGGGCACGATGCTCGGCTTCCATACGCAGAACACTCTCCCCGGAAGAAGCTCCCGCAGCGGCTTGTCCAGCAGCGCCTCCTCCTGCGGGATGAGATACTCTCCCAGATGCTCAACAAGATACTCATCGAACTTCACCGGATCGAGGTGATTCCACTCGGTCCGGACCTCCAGGATGAGAAACTCCAGGGACGTCTCCTCCAGAAACCGCTTCACATCGCGGAGGACGACTTCCACGCTGTACGTGCACATCACGCTGTGGCACACCTTCCGCTCCTGCTGCACGCGGATGTCGAGCACGCGCACGCCGAGCTGCAGCTGCTCGTACACCGAGAGACGCTGGCACTGGAAGAACGGCCGCGTCAGCAAGGGCACCCCGATCCTGTCCGTCGCGGAGTTGTGCGTCCCCGGCCACACCACGTCGCGCGCCGTGAGCTCGTCCAGCGCCAGCGTCGCCATCCACTCCTTCGGATTCGGATGCCTCGTGTTCCACCCCGGAAACGACGTCCCCCGCGACTCCTCCAGGCTCTGCAGCTCCTGCTCCTCCAAAATCACCCGAATCTGCCGCGACAGCAAAGCCCCCATCTCCGCAAACAACTGCTCCAAACCCTAACCAACCATCTCCCCACAACACCTCATAATCTCACACTCCAAAAACCGCAACCCGACATGATTTCGAGAAAACATGAATCGTGTCGGTGTCTACATCTCAAAGAGTAAGAAGACAAGTCCCTGCCATCCTAGAATTCCTCCAAACCAAGCTCTACACTCTTCAAGTTTCTCTACATCTCAAAGAGTAACGAGACAAGATTGCTGCCATCCTCAAATTCCTCCAAACCAAGCTCGCAATCCGCAATGTGGAGTCCTTTCCTTCTCCTCACAACCCAGCTTGCAATCTCAAACTCCGGCCCAAACACAAACTCCTGATCAATCAGACATGACCAAGCCCTCTACTATTGAAAGTTCCTCTAACTTTGGCGATGAGAGAAGAGGTTCTACTCTTAATCAGAGATTGCAGAGGGTGTGAGGATGGGAATTGCTGTCGATGAGTGAGCGGTTGGAGCCCTAATTTTGTGTGTGGATTGGTTCAAGAGAGAAGTGGTGGTGTTATTTTTTTAATGATAAAAGAGGTCAATTATAGTGGAATGACGGTCCTTGTTTTGGGTGAATGGATTGCTGTTGGTTGACCGTGTGGCAGGATCTTTGGGTTCATCATGCGGCATATGCTGATGTGGAAGGGAGTGTATTGCTGTGTGGACGGGAGAGGGATCCTGAACCGTTGGGGGGGAGGGCTTTATCTACGGCTCGTGTTGATTTAGCCCGAGCAGTGGTTAGATTTTGGCTACATTTGGTGGTATTGGGTCGCCTGTTGGTTTTGGGTTGGAGTTGAAAGACTTCTGTAGGGATACGCAACGTGTTGGTGAATTTCGTACAGGATTGACCTCTAAAGGATGGAGCTACACCGTTCCGTGAATATAGTGTAGAATAGACTATTTGAAATTTCCTACACTAATTGAAAATTTACATGCAATTGTTGACTGACACACACTTGCTTGAGAACAAATACCCAATCAGAACTTGGCATGCACATGCTTTGATGGAAATTAGTGTGAGTGATCTACATCAATAATCCCTCTACACTATATTCAGTGTTTAGTGTAGTGACGGTGGCATCAATCCCAATATCCATTCTAATTTTTAATTAAATATAGGTGGAAGTTGTTCCACTTCACTTTTAGGGATGAAATCGAGCCTTTTTTTTCTCGTTTTAGTGGGATTGCCATAGTGGCTGCAGAGGCCAGGGAGCTGCAACACTTCTGGCTTCTCCTCAATCCAAACGAAACTAAATTTTCTCTGTAAATATTCATTTCGAAGATTTCATCTCTATAAACATAGATTTGTACATCCTTTTTGGCAACAAGATGGAGTCCGCGTTGTTCATTAGTGGCAATATGGCGACATAGCAACGACCATTGATGGAATTTTGGCGATATGAAATCACAAATTTCCCACTTTTTTTGGGAATATTCTATTTTAACATAATTTTTTTCGCCATTTGGTTATTTTCGCCAAAAAAAAAAGGGCTGATGAGATCACGTGTCTTATTTATCTCACAGAAATTAGAGACTTTTTGGTGAAATTTTGAAATTACTGTGATTTTTTGAAGAAACGGTGGAGAAAATTCATATCATTTACGAAGTAAGGTTAAAAGTTTTGAAATTTTCACCAAAGGTGTTCACTATTGTGCGAAAACTTGCAGTGTAAATGGAACTAGATTCATGCCATAAACATTTTCTTCTTTAGATAAAACATGATTACCTCAACGAGACAAGTTTTATCATCATCGAATGCTTACACATTCAATGAACTCTCCAAAAAAGATTGGATAAAAAAAAAACAAATGTTATAACCAATTATCATCTTCAAAATGTCATCCGATAAGCCACTTTTTGGCTCGTCCGTTCTTGAGGGGTTAACCCTTAAACGTCATAAGGTGTCATGGGTGGCCACAATATTCTACATCTTCGGTGTCGTATTTGAACATGATAAGGTTCAAATATTGAAATGGCCTCCAAATGAAAGATGTTAGTCGAAGATTCTTCAATCCAAAGGTGTAAGTCTTGCTAAACTTTAACACATTTCATGTATTCTACAGAGTAAAATACGGGCGTGTATATACGGTTCCCAGCTGACATTTAAGGGTTAACCAAGAATTCTGTTCTGGGGACAAAAACTTTCTTAGACTGCAAATATTTTTCAATTTTAGAATTCCAACTAACTCATTTGGAAACACCTTGAAAAACACTGTAAGAAGCCCAACACTTCTACATAAAAGACAACTAGAGTTCTTCTTCTTCTTCGTTCAACTCTCCTGGTCTTTGTTGACTCTCATGGTCTTTCCGCCAGTGAAAAACTCTTGCACAAAAGCATTTCCCAGCAGGAAAAAACCTCCTCCTAGAGCTGTAAAGCACCAGCCAGGCATAGCCTCCAGAGCACCTCACCTTTCAGAGCCTCACAAGGCAAAAGCTCCAAACCTCACAGGGCAAGAGGCTTTGTAAGACGCCATCTCACAAGGCAACTTGAAGTGCGATGCACCGCCTGGCAGCATGCCTCTTCGGAGGCCTGGAGCAGCCTGGAGCATCCATTTGTGCTTGAGGCTCCTCACGTGAAGGGAGGCCCTTGAGCGAGGTGGTCCTGCTGTCCCATGAAGCAAGGCGGCATGTGTGCCTCTCCCTACATTTGGAGATGAGAAACTCCCAGGCTCGGCAACAGGATGCTCCTTCAAGACCTCCAGCACTGCCTTCCTCCCGAGAATGCTCGGACTTGCTCCTTTCGCCCTCACACAAATCGAAGCTGTCGCAGCTGCAAGCCATGGTCCAAAAATGGTTAGATTACAGTGAGCTTTGAAGGTCCTAAAACAGTAACTCACACCCCTGCCCTTGGGATTTGAATACAGAAGAATTTGATCAAAGTGGAAAAGATACCAGCAAATCTGAGAGCCTCTTCCGGTGTCTGGCGCTCAACGACTGCGACCGTGTAGGCGGCTGTGAAGGTGTCACCGGCCCCTGTTGTGTCGACGACCGTCGGAACCAGAATAGCAGCTTGGAAAAGTGGAGGCTCCTGGTCACGTACAAGAACGGATCCGTTCTCTCCCATCTTGACCAGTACTTGCGTAACACCCTGATCCAACAACAAGAATGTTCATCAAACTCTTGCACATGAAGAACTAGGTGGAAAAATGCTACTAACGGTCTAACAGCTCTTCGTACCATCTCTTGAACCTTGGCAGCTGCTTGAAGGATTTTGTCTACTGAATCCGTTGACATTCCAGTTAAGCGCGCCAGCTCTGACTCGTTCGGGCTCAGCACAGTGACACACTCCAGAAGCTCCTTTGGAATTGGGCCTTCGGCACCGCCAACGTCCATAATTACAGGTACATTGGCACCCTTCGCAATCTGCACCCAAAGTGTAATCAATAAGGTAAACTGGGCTTCGTCTAGAATCAGTGTCAATTCTAGATTAAGGCTCATTTCCTTAGACCCTATAACCATATCCGGAGAGTCCTGTGCTCATCATCTCGAACAAGCTTTCACAAAGAGGATGAGTACGCTACAACTTCTGTGAGCATTTCCTGAACCCTAAAACCATATCCAGCACTTGTTGAAAGCACAATCTAGGACACGTTTTCACAAAGAGGATGAGTACGCTTCATCTTCTGTGAAGATTGCCTTAAACCCCAATCTTGGTGAGAGATTCTACCTGGGCGGCTTCAATGTTGACTGCATCCGGGATCTCCCGTTGCAGAAGCACCGCACCTGCTTGTTTGATCACTTGCTGCACGTCCGTTGTGAGCCGGCTGCGGCCATCTTCCAACGTTGGCCATGCGACATTGGCTCCTCCTACGATGATGATCGAGTTCTTCCCTCCAGGTTGCAGCATCACCACGGCGTGACCTGTTGGCGCGTCGACGGTGTTCACGTGGTCTAGACTCACGCCTGCACTCGCAAGTGCGTCCTTCACCAGAATGGCATTGGCATCGTCTCCGACCTATATACAAGCGGCGGCTCTTCAGAACAAAGATGCTTTGAACGTAGTTAAAAACAAGGAGATGTTTCAGATCGCGTAGTACCTGGCCACAGAAGTAGGTCGGATAGGAAAGACGAGCCGCGCAAGCGGCTTGATTGGCGCCCTTCCCGCCCGGAAGAGTCTGACCGCTCGTCGCGGCGATGGTTTCCCCCTCAACTGGAAGCCGCTCAATTTCCACATAGATGTCTGCGTTCACCGATCCGACCACAACCAACGGGGAGCTGCTCGTCATGTCTACCGTCTCCTTCCGATCGCACAACCCACAATGCTGGTCACTTCCCAAGTATCCGTCTCAACTGCATCACACAATCCCAATATCACGATCCCAACTTCTCTAGCAGCAACGATTCTCCCACCTTCTAACCCTAAAAAAAGACGCAACAATATTCAATCCAATACTAAAGAAACCACAACCATGAAACCAATCACAGCACATGCCAATTCCCACAAGAAACAACGAGATTGCAGAGATAAATTCTCCGACAACAGTACTTACCATCCGTCAGTGAGTTCTCCTCCACACCAAACCTCCGCCTGCAACTAGAATCCAGAAATAGCAGGACTAGCTCACCGAGAACATGAGAATTCACCAAGACGATCACTTCGCATCAAGGTTTCTCATTAACGACCACCTCGCGATCTGATGAAACTCTTCGATGTGGATCCCGAATCTACCCAAATATGCGAATGCACACCCCAGTTGTCGCGTCTTCTTTTTTTTTTTTCTTTTTTTTTTGGCACAAAAACAGTCGCGTCTTCTTCCAGATAACGCAGAATTCATCTCTCGATTCCCGTCAACAATGTCAACATCTACACATGTCAGAAAGGACATGGCACCTGGAGTAAAATACTGCGCGACATAATCCGTTCACATGATCTTCGCTGCGCAATTTGCTACTCGTGGGGCTCACGAGAAAGCCCGATGATTGCTATTGCGGGACACAGGACAAGGCATGTCTAGATTCCGTGGTGGACCCAACCTCCTCCAGGTTCGGGCCATCTGGCGATGGAGCAGCGTTCCGGAGGCGCCAGGTCGGACCTCTGGCTACAAATAATGCTGCGAGGTTCCACCGAAGCTAAAGTACTTTCTAATTACCGCCGAGAGCCAACTCCTGATGCGGCGTCTAGTCGGAATGCGCTTTGAGCACCTCTGCAAGCCGCGGAGTTTGGTATAAACGATTTGGGGGACTTCGGAAGGAGCGTTGCTTCGGTTCTGGATCCACGGAATCTGAGCTTCACAGATGTGAGTTCGTTGTAAGGAAGGAGAAGGTGACAGAGCTCGTGAAGAGATGGCGTTCTTACAGAACATCAGGTCGATCGACGCGCAGATGCGCCTGTTGGTGCCGAAGCGCGTCTCCGAGGACGATAAGCTCATCGACTACGGCGCGCTCTTGCTGGAGCGCTTCCTGGACATCCTGCAAAACCTGCACGGCAAGGAGCTTCGGGAGACGGTAGCGCCCTTGTTTCTGTGTCTGTTGTTGCGGCTCTGATTGCGTACCTGGTGTTTGACGAGTTCGTTTTTGACCGCAGGTGGAGAAATGTTACGAGACGTCCGGGGCGTTCTGCAACACGGACGGCAAGGACGAGGGCAAGCTGCAGGAGCTGTCGTCGTTGCTGAACAATCTCGATGCCGGGGAGACCATCGTGGTGGCGAGCTCCTTCTCGCACATGCTCAACCTGGGGAACCTGGCGGAGGAGGTGCAGATTGCGTACCGCCGCCCTGGGAACAGAAAGGGCAATATCGGCGACGAGAACAGCGCGTTAACGGAGTCGGATCTCGACCAGACGTTCCAGCGCCTGGTGAAGCAGCTGCGCAAAACCCCAGAAGAGATCTTCACCGCGCTCAAGGAGCAGACGGTCGACCTCGTCTTCACGGCGCATCCCACGCAATCCGTGCGCCGGTCGCTGCTCCAAAAACACTCTCGGTATACACTCAAAAAACTCAAATCCCCTCTCCGATGTAGGGTTTACTAACGATCCGTCTCTCTCGCAGGATCCGAGACTGCTTGTCGCAGATGTACAAGAAAGACATCACCCCGGAGGAGAAGCAGGAGCTAGATGAGGCGCTGCAACGAGAGGTAGCATCAACCAACGAAATTCGTAACCTGAGCTTGTATTGTGCGAAACTCTAACCTGAGCTTGCTTGTTTGCTCAGATTCAAGCGGCGTTCCGCACTGACGAGATCCGTCGCTCTCAGCCAACGCCGCAAGATGAGATGCGCGCCGGCATGAGCTACTTCCACGAGACGATATGGAACGGGCTACCCAAGTTCCTCCGGCGCGTGGACACGGCGTTGAACTCCATCGGCGTCAAGGAGCGCCTGCCGCACAACATCCCGCTCATCCAATTCTCCTCGTGGATGGGAGGCGACCGCGACGGAAATCCTAGGGTCACGCCCGACGTGACCAGAGACGTCTGTCTGCTGGCGCGCCTCATGGCGGCCAATCTGTACTACTCGCAAATCGAAGACCTCATGTTCGAGGTAAACCTCTTCCTTCCTTTGTCTCTGATTCAGAAAACAATCGCGGAGAAAAACCCATGCATCATGAATATAATGCTGGAAATGAAACTGATGTATCATGCTTACTGATTCACAATACAATCCCGAGAAAAATTGATGGAAGACTGATGAGGATCTCTCTCTCTCTTGCTGTGAAGCTGTCAATGTGGCGCTGCAGCGACGAGCTGAAGAAGCGCGTACAGGTCCTGGAAGCGCACTCGAAGAAGGAGGCGAAGCACTACATCGAGTTCTGGAAGCACATTCCACCGAACGAGCCGTTCCGGGTGCTGCTGGGCGACATGCGCGACAAGCTGTACAACACGCGCGAGAGGATGCGGCAGCTGCTGGCAACAGGGAAGAGCGACATCAACCTGGAGGACACGTTCACGGACGCGTCGCAGGTCCTGGAGCCGCTGGAGCTTTGTCACCGGTCGCTGTGCGAGACGGGCGACAAGCCGATCGCGGACGGGAGTCTGCTGGATTTCATGCGCCAGGTCTCGTGCTTCGGATTGAGCCTGGTGAAGCTGGACATCCGGCAGGAGTCGGACCGCCACACGGACGCGCTCGACGCGGTGACCAAGTACCTCGACATCGGCTCCTACCGCGACTGGAGCGAGGAGCAGCGGCAGGAGTGGTTGCTCTCGGAGCTCCGGGGGAAGCGCCCCCTGTTCGGCCCGGACCTGCCTTGCTCCGCCGAAGTCCGCGAAGTGCTCGACACGTTCCGCGTGATCGCGGAGCTCCCGAGCGACTGCTTTGGCGCGTACGTGATCTCCATGGCGACAGCGCCGTCGGATGTGCTCGCGGTGGAGCTTCTGCAGCGCGAGTCTCAGGTCCACAACCCGCTCCGCGTCGTGCCGCTGTTCGAGAAGCTGGCGGATCTTGAGTCTGCGCCCGCCTCGCTCTCACGCCTCTTCTCCATCGACTGGTACCTCCACCACATCAATGGGAAGCAGGAGGTCATGATCGGGTACTCGGATTCCGGCAAGGACGCCGGCCGCCTCTCAGCCGCATGGCAGATGTTCAAAGCACAGGAGGATCTCGTGAAAGTCGCGAAGCAGTACGGCGTGCGCTTGACGATGTTCCATGGCCGCGGCGGCACTGTGGGACGAGGTGGCGGCCCCACGCACCTCGCCATCCTCTCGCAGCCACCAGACACCATCAATGGCTCCCTGCGCGTCACCATCCAGGGCGAGGTCATCGAGCAGTCGTTCGGCGAGGAGCACCTCTGCTTCCGCACCTTGCAGCGCTTCACCGCCGCGACGCTCGAGCACGGCATGCATCCCCCGATCGCGCCCAAACCTGAGTGGCGCGACATCATGGACTCCATGGCCGTGGCTGCCACCGAAGAGTACCGCTCCATCGTCTTCAAGAATCCCCGCTTCGTCGAGTATTTTCGCACGGTGAGCACCTGAATCCTTCCTCTTCAAGAATCCACACGGTGAGCACCAAACCCTGGCTCTCTTGACATTCCATTTTTTGGTGCAGGCGACGCCGGAGCTGGAATACGGGCGCATGAACATCGGCAGCCGCCCGTCGAAGCGCAAGCCGAGCGGCGGGATCGAGTCGCTGCGCGCGATCCCATGGATCTTCGCGTGGACCCAGACGCGCTTCCACCTGCCGGTGTGGTTGGGGCTCGGGGGTGCGCTGAAGCAGGCGCTGGAGGCGAACCCGAGCAACATGAACACGCTGTCGCGCATGTACGACCAGTGGCCGTTCTTCCGCGTCACTATCGACCTGGTGGAGATGGTGTTCGCCAAGGGCGACCCGCGCATCGCCGAGCTCTATGATACGTTGCTCGTCAAGGAAGAGCTCCGGCCGTTCGGTGAAGAGCTCCGGCACAAGTACCACGAGACCAAGGACCTCCTCCTCAAGGTACTCCATCTCTCCTCTTCTTCTCCATCTCTCCTCTTCTTCTCTCCATATCTCACTGTTTACGTGTTTGCAGATTGCAAGGCACACGGATGTTCTGCAAGGAAACCCGACGTTGAAGCAGCGGCTGCGCCTCCGAGAGCCCTATATCACGGCGCTCAACGTGCAGCAAGCGTACACTCTGAAGAAGATGCGTGAGCAGAGCAGACAGCCGCAGCCGGAGTCGCCAAAGCACAGCAAGGCGTCGGAGCTCGTGACCCTTAACCCGACCACAGAGTTTGCGCCCGGGTTGGAGGACACCGTAATCCTCACCATGAAGGGCATTGCTGCAGGTATCCAGAACACAGGTTAAAAAGCTAAGAAACATCAGGATTATGGCTTCCTACGAGTTTGTGTTGACTGTAAAACCAGAGAGTTTGAGGTCTGTAGACACACTTCAGTCAGTCACGACACAGTGTTCTTGTCAAGGAATAACGCCATCCAGTTTTTTCTAATGTACAATTCGGCAAATCTATTTATAATAGTCTCATAAGCATAACAAATGCTTTGACAAAGTTGTAGCGAGGATGAATCTGTCTTCGCAGAACTCTAGGCCTACGTTTCTGAGAGAGATTGCATTCTCAGCTACAGTCTAGGGAGGGTTAAGGTTCCTAAGTTGCTACCGTAATCTAACTGATTTACAATAGAATGAATAACCTGTTGCCGACATCATTTTGTGAAACGCCACAAGTCGACAGCGATGTCTTTCTCCTTTTGCTTGTGGAACTTGTACGAGGCTGGTAAGTCATACCTCAACTGCAGGACAAAACTAGACGGTTAATCTAACAAGGATCAACGCATCAAAGTGTTTCCTTACTCACAAGAATATCATTTCTTTCTGAACTGGTACAAACCTCGCACAGAACATCCGCAGATTTTGCTCCAAAATCACGAACGGCCGCTCGCTTGATATGCTGCAAAGGTTATAAACAGAACATCAAACTTGTATCTGATCATCTAGAACCACACAAAAGCTAAGAAAAACATGCATTGACCTACCGTTCTGGTGGACGACTTATGCAAAGAGTAGACAGCCGTTCCAGCAACCTGCACCAACCATCAAGCTTATGTCACCATCTTATCGTCCATAAAACAATTTGGAAAACTGAATTCGCTATGGCTGTACCTTAAGAGCAGCCGCCAAAAACTCCATGTCCGCTCCTTTCCGCCTCGTGCCAAAGGGAGGATTCATAATAACAGTGTCCACATGCAGCCCTGTAACACAAAGAAGATCGGCACCAAATCCTAATATCTGTGCACATTTCACAAACAGAAATCTCATTTGCGTGCGTACCTCGTAACGGAAGCTCTGCAAGAGCACACTGGACAAAATCCATTTCTACCTGTGTCAGACGCTCAGATATTAGTTCACCAAACATAAATAAGGAGAAAACAACAAGAACAATCTTGACGAAGCGTAGTGTGCACCTCGAGCTCGGTGCAATTCTCCTGAGCGAGAGCCAAAGCGTCTTCGTCAACGTCCACTCCTACAACACATCTGCAGAACTAAAACATAACATCCATCACATGAACAAGCCGCGAAACCTCAATCCAGAAGAGCTACACATCAATGGCTTACCCTGCATCCAACAACGAAGCCGCGATGCCAAGAGTGCCGCATCCACATCCAAGATCCGCAACGAGCTTCCCCGTTATATCACCAAAGCTATTCTCTGCCTGCAAAGCCAAAATCGAAATATATCACAAACCCTAAACCCACACCTCAATCAGCTGCAGAAGACATCTGTATCATGTCGAAACATGCTACAACACATAAGCCCTGAACCATTCATCACAGGAACGCAATCACAGCCAATTTTCCAGATAACTGCCTCGAGCTCTAAACCCTAAACCCTGAACAAAACACGTAGAAGACATGGCGAAAACACACACCATGAACAGCATCCGAGATGCAATGTGAGGCCCAGTGGGATACTGCTCGAGCTCCACCTTGGGCGACGCGAACTGCGCGACGTCACCCAAGCAGGACTCCAGCTGCTTGAGCTTCATCATGGTTGGACGTTGTTGCGAAATCACCAAAAACAATGAGCAGACAGAAAAGAGAGAAAGGGTTTGGACGACATTGATACCCGCCCTAATACCCTCGCTGCGGCAATCAGGGTATCAATATTTTGTCGGAGCCCTTCCATGCTTTATTTCTTGTCAACGGATAGAATTCTCATCCATTCACTTTTTAAAATTATTTATCTTCTTGGAGGTGATCTTAAGATTTTATGTACATCTATGTTATTAATTATTCAAAATTAAAGCATGGGTTTCTATTCTAGAAAGATGTTTGAGGATTAAAATAGCCCCTTTTATCTTACAAGAGGAAATCCGTCTAGACATTTTAAGATTTTATTTTTGATAAAATTTGAGTCTTTGATGTTTGAAGTGCACAATAATTGCGAAAACATGTCTCCATGTAATAACTAACTAATCCACCAAGGTTTAATTCAAATCTTTGTCACTTTTTATTCTCTAGACATGTGCTTGAGACATCAGAAAGTGTCTTTAGTTACTCAAAGTTTTGATACGATATTGATCTTTTGGTTTTTTATATCATTACTACTATGCTCCAAAAATTGATAGATCAATGGAAAAGTTTGGTGGACTCTCAATTAGAATCTTTACTTATTATGGAAGAACTTGATGGTCTCTAAACTCAGTTCAAAAGTAGTTCAGGCCACCTCAAATAATGAAAAAAATGTCAAGTTCTACCATAAATCTTAGCGTACTTTTTATTCTTCACACAGCTTGTAGAATTCTAGGACTATCTTAATTCCTAAAAGACTAGGTACTATCCGTTTTGGGGACAAAAAAACTCACCTTAACTCCAATTATCTTTCAATCGGAATGGTCAAATTTTTACCACATCATCTCATATGAGTTCAGAAGGAAAATCCCATGGTTACATTCTCATAAACTCCAGTACTCGCGTTTTTTTAATCAATGGAGTAGAGATTCTTTTAAAATGCCAAGTTTATCCTTTAAGGGTTAAGTGGAGCATAACAATGCAAAATGAAAAAGGAGGCCAAGACTCTCACGACCGCTTCACACCTGGCCGAGTTGAGAGTCCGTCCGTTAAAATTTCTGCCCAAACTATGGCGAGAGGTACCAAACTTTTGGATTAAAAAATACATTATATACATATATATATTAAAGCCTTTGGGCCGTTGTGGTGTGAAGCTCCAAAGCCCAAGTCCAAAGTCCAAACCCCATATCATTTTGCCAAAAAAAATCAGTCCAGAAATCAACTAATAAAAATGAGCCCAAAAAATGAGCCAATAAAAATGAGCCCAAAAAATTAGCCAATAAAAATGAGCCCAAAAAATTAGCCAATAAAAATGAGCCCAAAAATTGAGCCAAAAAAATGAGCCAAAAAAAATGAGCCAAAAAATTTGGCCTTTTTCATCTAATGGTCCAGATCTTGTCAGATTTTGATTATTTATTGAAAAAATCTATGGACTCTCGAAGGAAGTTTGGGTCAACTAAAAAATGGCGATCCAAGTTTTTCTCAAGAGTTCGTCGCCTTGGCGCCAAAACTCTCCAAAAGTACTGCCATGTAGGCACATTGGAAGAGGACGACCTTTGGACTCTGGCCATTCAAGTAATCTCATTGGTGGAAACCGACAGACTCTCGACTCGGGCGTTAGGTGTGAAGCGGCCCTCAATATCATTGCCTCACTTTACAAATGGCTACCGTATTCAAGGGTCTAATTTGGCACTCTTGTGCCGGATAATGGTTTACTTCTAAGAAAAAGAAGTTTGAAAAAAAGGAACTCATACATTATTTTGTATTTTCACTGAGTCAATTTCTTTTTTGATAAATCCAAAAAAATGACAACTATTTTTAGAAATAATTTTCGCCGAATTCAACCCTCGGGTACGGTATACTGAACACAGAATGTTTGGGAAAAAAACCTTAAATTATTATTGGACGTGAGAACCCCACTTGGAGAAGGGGATGAATTTCATCCGATCCAATGGGTCCCACCTCATAAAAGCTCAGAGGGGTGACTGAAACGAAGACATCATTGTGCACAGCGCGAGAGACTTGCTCGCGACTCGCAATGGAGATGGTGGATCCTCATCCGCTTGCCACCTTTTAGGATTCCCGCTGAAAAAGACTAGGTTTGTCGCAACTGATCCGCAACCAGCCAACAGAGCACCAGGCGATGACGGAGAAGAGGCCACGCCAGGCGCGACTCACTCCTACTTCCACTTGCTGCCAAGTTCCAGCTCCAGAGCAAGGTCAGTGTCGACGATGGTGTCGAGACTAAGCTAGAGTTTCCTTTTCCCACCTGGAGAGTGCGAAAACTGCAGCCAGGTTGAATGTTGTTTGACACCAGGTGCTTGCAATGAGAGGAGTGAATTGTGTTTGGGGGATTGGAGGAATGGGAAGGTTTTTTGCGGCTGCTGAATCTAGCGTGTTTTTGGGACTAGTGGGAGAGGGGTTTTGCAATGCGAGGGTTTTGGATAGCAGCCATTGTGAGGTGTTTGCAGGGTTTGCAGCCCTGTGAGTTAGGGTTTGCGGAGTGAAAGCCAGGGACGACACAATGCGTTGGCTTATGAATCCATTCACAGCTATTTTTGGTTGTGTGCAGGGATTGGAAGGAGCTGAGAGCGCACCGTTTTATGTGTTTTTCCTAGAAACCATGGCGAGAATGAGCATCTCTAGCATGGCTTCCATTCTATCTACATGTTTTGAACCCCATGGATCAGGGTTTAGGAGAGTTTTTTGAGCTGGTTTCTGCGATGTTGAGTGTTGTGCGTCTCCACCCTTCTGTCACCAGCGGCTAGGGCTGTAGATGTTGGAGGAAAACAAGCTCAAACGCGCAACGGAGCCTGTACATGTGATTTACTCTTGAGGGCAGCAATAATTGGAGGTTTAATGTCAGCTTGTTGACAGCACTTGGTGAGGTGTGAAGAAACCCTAATGCAAAGGTGCCCTTGATGTGGTTGTCAACACCTCTGTGAAGTTGAGGACGTGGAAGGTGCGTGTTGCAGAAGTTGCGGCGAGAGGTTCTGGATTTGGACTGAGCCTCTGTTTGTTTGTTTAGGTACAACGGATGAGTGAAAATGGTGAAGTACACGCGGATGGAGGAGAACAAGCGCGTATATGACGCGGAGTACGATACGGACGAGTACGAGTCGCTAACATGTGAGTGTCACCATCAGGGGCGAGCCAAGGAGCTGAATGGGTCGCGACGGAAGCCGTTCTTTTGCATCCACTGCAAGACGGTGTACAAGGACAAGAATAAGCTGAACCTACACAGGCTGGAGGGCTGCTTCGCCGTGAGAAATGACGGGAGGAAAACCGTCCTGAAGATCTACCCGGTGTTTGGCAAAGGGCAGCGCGGTGAGATCGAGGACATCCTCATCAAGCACGGGCTCATGAATCCCCGGAAGAAGCCGTCTAGGGCGAAGAAGCGGAAGAAGGACCACCAGTGGCAGACTTCCTCTTCCTCCCACAAGAAACACATCATGCAGATTTCTTCTTCTCACGTTGAAGATACGTTGCAGGTGCAGATGCAGTTGACCAGGGAACAGGTCGAAGCCCAGGCGCGCGACGTCGCCATCTTGATGATTCCGCTCGACGCGGCCGTCAACAAGGCTTCCTTGCCCCAAGCGGTGCCCTGTCCCGGTCTTTGGCACTTGATGCAATTCCAGTTGCTCCCAAGTGACTTCCCTGACGTGAAGGACCACTCCTTCCTTCGGGCTTTTGTTCAGTTCGTCGACCAGGGCCGCGTTGATCCCGGTTTGCGCAGCGCGTACGGGACGTGGTACATGGAGAGAGAGGTATGTCAACTGCATCATCATTCACAAGATCTTCCTCAATGTGCATGAGAATTCCAAGCTTTCATGCAATCTCAAGCTTCATTTGTTCCACCATCTGTTTCATCTTCTCATCTCAGTGTGTTCAGTAGGGTATCCTTTGCTTGAGAATCGCAGTACCCGTTGTAAGTCTAGTTGTACCATTGTAAGCTTCAATCTTCATTTGTACCACCTTCTGCTCTTCACTTTTCTCATCTCAGTGAGTGCATGGGAGTTCTAGTAGTCTAGTGCTATTGCAGCTTCATCTGTTCCACCATTTGTTTGATTCTCTCTCGTGTCTGCAGGCTGATGCAAGCGAAGAGGAGCTAAGCGCAGTGAAGCTAACCATGAGCAGGTTCAAGCTTTCCAGCGGCCGCCCGGACTTGCTCCTGCGCCAAAAGGAGACAAGTGCATTACAGGCGTTTCTGCAGTTTCAGAGGGACTGGTTACAATACGAGTCACAGAAGGACGCAGCGCAGAGGGAGCTTGAGTTGCGAAGAGAGAATTACGTGAAGGACAGGCTGGAGGATTTCGACGCCATGAACTGGAACTGGTCGCCACTTGTCCACCTTCTCAAATCCGATTCCATTCCCGGCGGTGTCCTACCAAGACCGTGGTCACACTCGGATTCCGAGCAGAAGAAGATCTCACACGCGCTTCGGATGAACCGGAGCATGAACCCGCCGCACTGCCCTCTCATTGTGCGCGTGTTCAAGGTCGTGTACGTCTTCTGCTTCGAGAAGAGCAGCGTCCTGTCTGACCCTATTGCAGGGCTTTCCTGGGAGAGGATGCTGGGCTACTCGAGCAGCGACCCGGTCCTGCAAATTTCGGCGCAATCCGTGCTCAACGAGGGGTGTTTTCTGTTCGCAAATATGCCGCCCCACTCGGAAGCGCAGGCAGAGGTGTTCCATGATATCAACCTCCTGCTCCACGGCTCGGAAGCCGAGAAAGAGCTCGTTGTGCAGAGAGTGCAGGAGTTTCTCAAATCCGTGCGTCAACGTGCAGCTGCAGACATGGCCACGTTGTACCCCGAGGCCTTTCGTGTGCTTTGGCGCGGCGGTACGGAAGCTCAAGTGGACGACGCTGTGAAGAAGTTTACTACTTGTCTCCAGTCCCGGGAAGATCTCGACATGGGATGGGTGCCATTCCCTGCAGGTGTGTGTTTTCCAGCTTTTTGTGTTATGACTTCCCTTTCAAAGCAATTATATAAAGAAAAAGGCTCATCGCTTCGAACTGATGCAGGGCACCCTGACTGCGATTCTGTTGCAGTTATGCAAGCGAGAGAGGCCGTCGTGACGGCAATCCACAAGCTGCATGACGAGCGTGTGCAGTCCGACAGATTGCGTTTACAGACAACGGATCACGAGAAGTTCCAAGCGCTCGTCGAGACGTGCGCTGAGAAGTTGCCCAACGAATCCCAAGATCTAGAGCGCCATTCAAGTTACTCAACCACCAGTGAATCCGCCGAAGTAGAGCAGGACTCACCCTCCTCTCACGAGATGGACTTACGGTCCTCTCACGAGATGAAGGACACAGGCGTTGACGTGGAGAGGCCATCATCTCGGAAACCGTCTCCAGATCTCAACCTCAACCTGGATTCCAACGACCCTGGCTCTCCTGCTCCGACGCCCACAGTGCACATGGCGGAGCTGCACGTTGTAGCTCCTGCCAAGATCCTTGGCGTGGAGGTTCCACTGCCTCCGGGTCACGAC
Organism: Bryoerythrophyllum caledonicum; assembly: GCA_963971425.1. Taxonomy (NCBI): domain Eukaryota; kingdom Viridiplantae; phylum Streptophyta; class Bryopsida; order Pottiales; family Pottiaceae; genus Bryoerythrophyllum; species Bryoerythrophyllum caledonicum. The sequence continues at coordinate 10,591,605 of OZ020514.1, forward strand.
TTCTACGGCCCTGGTGGTGACGACTCCAGAGCGTCCGCCCAAACCTCAGTCTCAGGCAACCACTCTCATGCGGTGCCGCCGCTTCTGTTCAACAGCTAGCCGTCCTTCTCGACGACGTCCACTGCCAACACGTACACGGAGCCCCTTCGAGACTCCTCCGCAACTCCCGTTGTGACTCGGAAGGACGAGTTACCTTCAGCACATTCATGTACCGTTTCAGGTTTGTCTTGGCTTTTCTGTATCAAATGAGATGTAAGATAGGTATTTACGTACCTTTGCTTTTTGAAGTGTGTTTCCTGGTTCTAGATATTGGACTCTCTGTAACTGGTTTTATGTTGTTAGCACATTGTATGGTTTCAGTTCATCAGGTTTGTCTTGGTTTCTGTCTCAGGTTTGTCTTGGTTTCTGAGGTGTAACGTAGGTGTGCTACTTCTAGTCGTATTTACGTAGCTTTGCCTTTGGAAAGTGTGTGTCTCCTGGTTCTAGATATGACTTTTTCTGTTCTTGGTTTTTAAATTACGTATTGTGTGTAATACCAGTCATGTACTTCCGTTTCTGTAGCGTGCAGTCTGTTCATTGAATTTTCCGTGTCGGTCAGTACATTGTTTTGTTTCAGTTCATCAGGTTTGTCTTGGTTTTTTTGAATCAAGTCAGGTGTGTTACTAGTCAATCAACTCTTGAAAAGTGCGTGTAGATTTAACTTCTCTGTACCTGGTTCTAAAACATGTATTGTGTGAATGATTCCAGTTATACTTCCTGTAACTGATTGAATTGTAGCGTGCAATGTGGTTCATCGAATCTTCCGTGGCGGTTAAATTACATGTTTGTTATCAGCGCCCTGGTTAGAATCTCTAACATAATCTGGAACAGTTATTCGGTGAAGCTTCAGGGTTTCGGATGTAGTTTTTTGGTACCTCATTGAATCGTTCGTTTATATAGCGTGAATCTTCCGTGGACGTTATCTCTTTGACCGGGTGCCCTGGTTAGAATGTTTTGCATCACCTAGGCTTTCTGCACCTTATTGAATCTTTCGTTCCTGTAGCGTACATAGACTCTTCCCTGTCGGTTATATTACATGTTTGACTCGGATATCTGGCACAGCTATCTATGTGATCTGGCGGCTCTTTTTCGATCACACCTTGTGGCGTAAGTCTCACGCACCGAAGCTCCTCATAAACCCTCCCGAACTCCTCTCCCATCACTCCACAGTGAGTTTGCCTGTGAGCTTGATGTTTATTGGTCCCCGTTTTGTACAGAAGAAGCTTACACAATGCTCTGTCCCCATCTCTACTAGCTTTGGTGGTCGTTGAACAGTGAAGCCTTGAAAGATATCTCTCATCTACAGCACCTTAACCGTCCTCAATTAGTAGAATCCACCCTGTATTTGCAACTCACTATCAAACTCCAGCTCGAACTCTAGCTCAAACTCTAGCTCCGGATTCTGATCGCTGTCGAACTCCTCACCTTGAAGGATCGTCGCTGCATCTCCCAGTCTTCTCGGATCAATGGATACCGACGCGCTGAGTCGGGCGTTCGTGGAGCACTACTACGCGCTGTTCGACACGAATCGCGAGGCGGTGGCGACGCTGTACGAGGCGTCGTCCATGCTGACGTTCGAGGGCCAGCGTATGCAGGGCGCGGAGGCCATCGGGGCCAAGCTGGCGGGTCTGCCGTTCGGCGAGTGCAAGCACCTGGTGGCCACGGTGGACTGCCAGCCCTCGGGGCCCTCGGGCGCGCTCGTCATCTTCGTCAGCGGCAACCTGCAGCTCCCAGACGAGGACCATCTCTTGAAGTTCAGCCAGATGTTCCAGCTGGTGCCCAGCTCGGAGATGGCCGGCACTTTCTTCATCTTCAACGACATCTTCCGGCTCAACTATGCCTGAATCTCTCGATCGACTACGCTTGCAGCTGGTCTATGATCATGACGTTGTGAATCTAGAATAGCTTGCTTAGTCCACGTTACTGATCAGGTTGACGTTGCTGAATTGGTCGCGGTGACGACGCAGTGACAGTGATCGGCGACTACTGCTCGGCAGACGTATTATACACCTAAGGCAACCGAATTTGTTGCTTTAGGATTCCGAGTGTGCACATTGGAAAATACAACTTTGTGTCTAGTTCGTAGTATTATCTAGCATCTTTAGTGGGAACTGTGGGTCACTTTACAAGCTGCTCTATTGTCAGGCTAGATTGGTACAACAAATAGCTTGGTGTACTCAAACTCTACACCAGCTTCGTGAGATTGGAACTGGTTTCTTAAGAAGACGTAAACTTTTGGGCTATTGATAAATGTGATGTCAGAGATTTCTTTCCTCAAGTGTGAGGTATCATTTGCAAACTCCATTTGCTCTCAGCATTAAAAGTTGAATCTACCAGATTCTTTGGTATGACTGTAATGGTCGTGTTCTGTACAGCTTACAAAAATGATTCTCATAAAACTTTAGATTGTATCAGCCTGAACCTTGCGCAATGACACTTCATTCCATGTCGGACATTCAGGAGCAAAAAAGCAAATTCGCACAAAAAACACGCTTTCCGATTACGCACATAATTATGTCCACGACGCATCATTTTACAGTACTCATCCTACCACGCTGTCGACCTGTCTGCTGCAGCTTAGCAACCACACTAAAGCTGGACCTACTATTACTGATCACCAAAACACTTGAGATGCAGTTCAAGTCTACTGCTACAAACTAGACGCTCACTCCGAAGAAGACTAGTTACTTCCACAACGAGGTGGTTCCCAAGTGATTTACACAACTTGAAAAAGCAAAATCGACAGCTAGCCAGCTTCTACAGGCTCAAGCCCAAACAAGAGAATGAGAGGCGCATCACGAAATTACCGGATGAAACCTCCTCACAAAGCCTTGGAGATGGCCTGGAAAAGTGAGCACTGCATTCAGTGATGCCAAGAGAAAGGTCGAAGCTCTGCATACAGAAAGAGGGAAAATGCTTTTGGGTTAGGAAGGAGGAGAATTCTGAGCTGTGGCATCATTTGTTGCAAAATAAATATCAATTGAGACCAGATTCCAGGTTGTTCCCGTTTGGTTGACCGCGTGGTGGGGGTTTTCAGTGTCGCTCACTGTGTATCCGATGCAGGCTCTTTCCATCTAGGCCTCTACTTTTTGCTTCTTCTTTTTCTTGTCCTTTTTCTTCTCCTCCACTGGCGTCACCGGGGCTTGGGCCGCTGCCTCCACCTCCTCCTCCTCCGAACGCTTTTTCTTTTTCTTCCCTGACACAGGTGTGACGGGGGCGGCTGCTACTGCCACGGCCACAATAACCTCCTCCTCAGCGGATTTTTTCTTTTTCTTTTTTTTCTTCTCCGAACCATTCTCTACGGGTTCCTCCTTCGCCGGGGTGCCGTTGGCGACAGTGATTCCGTTGGTCTCTGCATGCTTCTTTTTCTTCTTCTTATCCTTCTTCTCGCCATTCGCAGCTTCTATCAAATCAGAAGAAATAAGTCAGATAATGGAAGAGTAACATGAAACGTCTCACATGTAGGAAAGAAAAGTCAGCTGAACAATAAACATGCCAGAGATAAGTCCTCAGTTTGGCCGAGAATTCCACATGAGTAGATCCTCAACGATGCCTCTTGCAAGGCCAGAACCAATTTACGCAGGTGAGTCTGGCTCGAGGGAGAGGAGGCCCTGGTTCACAGAAACTTCTGCCCCTGGCACCATCGGCTCACAAGTGTAAAAAGGGTATGAACACAGGCAGAAGGCGAGAGCGTTGAGACCATTTTACTTCGGAGTGGTTAAGCATCTCATCACCGGACTTATGGCAAGGTCATGAACTATCAAAACAGGACATGAAAACAAGAGTGCACATATCTAGATCTAGACTTACCTTCTTGCACGGCAGGTGCAGCATCGGTCATTTCCATGTCCTCGGTTGTGGCTTCAGCAACACCATTGCCGTTCTCTTCAGCGCTCTTAATAGCATCCTTCATCACGTCAATGTTCTTCCTGGGTGCAATACCCTTGTCGTAGAACTCAAGACGTTCCTCAACCTGCTCCCGCAACTTCTCTCCAAAAGCGCTTGTGTTGACCTCTGTAAAAAAAAGGAGGGGGGAAATCAAAATCAATGGACGAGAAGAAACACACAGATGAAACCGATTTTGTGAACTCAAAGAAACACTGGAACCGGCGGACACTTTACCTTGGAAGCAATCAATTCGTGAAGCAATCGAACACTTGTTAGCAAGGTAACGAGAGATGCGACCCTTGTTCTTCGTGCTGGCTCTTCCGATGAAAGATGAGTGGAAGATAAGACCATATTTGGGTGTGTTTCCCTTGGTCTTCAGCGCTCTGCATATAATAAAAACCGATATTAGCAAATTGACGACATCACATAAGGTACAACCTAAATAAACACCGGCAATAACTTATCAGCAAGGGTGTTACCTGAACAACGCCTTCTCAGCTCCCAGAATCTGCACCGTGGATGCAGGGTACTTCGCCAAGTTAGTGAGACTTCCAGCGTGTGAAATGAGACGTGCTCCAACCATCTCTCCGATCAAAACAGCAAGGTTGGGGGCGACATCTTGCATCTTCGACACCAAGTAGGAATGCAACTGCTTACGGTATTCCACAAGCGAAATCACTCGTGAAGCGAACATCTCGATGTTGATCAAGTCTATCGGTGAAATGTCTTGACCTGAAATGACGAATAACGACGTCAGATTCTACGCAAGGCAATATCAGCATCAAGAAACTCCATGGAAGGCTTTCTACCAACAAAAAGAATAATCTCTCACCCATGGAGGCCTTGGCAGCTTCAATAACCTCACGGGCCTTGTCTTCATCCCCAATCACCTCAGTGATATCCTCCAGACTCTCATTCGTGACACTCGACTTGTCCTTGATGAACTTCACCAGTTTGGCGTAGGTGTAGTTGTCGTTCACAATCTTCACCAGCTCGGGGAAGTGCCACGAGTACCACTCCCTGAAAAACACCGAATCAGACTCAACTACAAGTCCATAATAACAAAAAAAAACCTCAGAAGTACAACAAAAAAAACAAAATAGAACTGACCTAACACGCATGCAGAAGGTGTTGATGTCCTTGTCAAGAGTATCCAACAAGCTGATACTCTGGATAATCATGTTATCGACTCGGTTCACATTGAATTTCACTTTGCTGCGACTGTAACTGTGAGCAAGACCCAGCTGCGCCTTCTCAATATCTCCGTCCTGGAATTACAGCCAAAAAACACATCAAAGCATGGAAGAAGATGGAAGGACGAAGAGTTGTTAGTTATTACACCGAAAGTATGAATAAGATGCCTCCTCTACAAATAAAACAACTTTGGTGTCTGGAATAAGTTTGTCTTGATTTTAACGACCACCAAGCTTTTTTCCTACATACATGAAGGATAAGGCCACAAAGCATTCTATTGATCTAATACATTTTTTAGAGTTGAAAAGACTGGGAACGAATCTAAAGAGACGAAAGGTTAACTTACTTTGAGGTCCTTGATAAAGCGACTGAAGTGGAACCGGATTCCCCTCAGAAACTCGTTCACGTAGTCATTGCTCTGGCAAGGAATGTGCGTCGCCTCCAGAATTGCTGACCCAAGCTTGGGCTCAGCAACGCCCAGACTCAGCTTGGGCTTCTTCCCGGCCTTCATCTTGGGCAGGTTCAGTTCCAGAAAATTCTGCAACTCCGAGGTCATGATCCCTGAAACCCAACCATCGAAAAATTCATCAAACAAACATTCAAAAAATCATCAAATACAATCATTAAAAAAACCATCAACAACACATAGAAAAAACTTCGAACTTTAACTCGGACAAGCAAATACCAACTGAGTGAGCATTTCCATCGACTCACCCTCGGTGACGGAGTTGCATTGCTCCAGGGCGTCCGCGGCGGACGTGAAGGGGCTGAACGCCATCAGCTTCACCACCTTCCCGAACCGGGTCAGGTCCGTGACGGACTCCTGAATCGCCTCCGCATTCTGCCCGATTTCGTCGAGCCCCGTCGTCTCAAATAACGCATACCCGGACGCAGACTCGTAAAGCAAGTGCAACGTCTGCAGACAAAAAAAAACCCCAAAAAACAAAACACCTCAAAACCCCAAAAACCCTAAAAGGACTACCGAAATGTAGAGCGCACAAACAGAAAAATAACAACCTGGATTCTGAGATTGCACGAAAGCAGAAACCCAGGCTCCAAAAACCCCCAAAAAAACCAACGCTTCAAGTAATTGCTATCAATCAAAAGCAACATAAACAATCGAAACGTAGTGCGCACACATAACAAACTGCGGTTGTAGGAGGAGGGCGAACCATTGCTGCGGCTGTGTTCGGCGGTGGTGAGTGCGAGGGAAAGTTTTAGTTTTGGAAGAGAGTGGCGAGCGCGAAGGCTGCGAAAGAGAACAGCCGTGGGCGTGGTGGTGCCCTAAACCCTCGTCTCGTTCCTCTCCGGCCCTTAAACCCTAATTTCGTCCTTCTCCACAGCCGCCCGCCAACGATGGATGATATATGTAGATGATATATATGGATGATATATGCGGATGATATTTCGATGGATGATATATTGATGGATGGTATATATATATGGACTAGTGGAACCCTTGTCGTTCCCAATGGAGTAAGAGTCTTCAAATAAAAGTTTTAAAAACAAAAGCCTCAAAGTAAAAGTATGAAAATCTTCACATAACGTAGATAAGCTTGATGGCGCAGACGCACACAAGCATGGAAACCAATTCTATTGTTAATATAGAAGATGGATGGATTGATGAACATGTGGGGAGACTGAATCCTTGATTGAACATTGGGCTCTTTGACATCGAATAATCGATGTAACATTGTATCGCTTTTCAACATTGACTTGAATGTATATAATGTGTTTTATGTGTATTTTTTAATCAATTTTTTGTTTTTAATTATTTTAAAATACTAAATCATCAAGTATTTGAGAACTTGGATTATAAAACATCAAATATATAGGCATGTTTATATGGGTTTTGATTGATGATACAAGCAATAAAAGGAGTGACATGTAAATGATACTTTTACATCAACCAAAAGATCATTAAGTACTTTTCTATATAATTTTCTATCTATCTATCTATCTATTCATATAATATAAGAGGGAGGGCATATACCCACTTATAGGAATTTGGTGATACCTCCCAAATATATTGCTCAATTTTATACCTTTATTTTAATACTTCTACTTCAAATACCTAGGCATCCCGAGCATTAAATCAAAAGTAAATAATGGACATACGTTTACTTATCTAGAGATTACCTTTGGTCCATAGGGGACAACCGGGGGGGTCCACTAGTCTAATCTGTCTTTGTCTCTGTCTCTGTCTCTATATATGTATATATATCTCTCTTTTTATATATTATAGAAATGACTTATTTTAAGTATGATAAAAAATAAATTATACAAAAATATGTTCAAATGATAATTTTTAAAACAAAATATCAATTTTTTTAATTAACGGAGATTGATAGAATCTCTTCAAAAGAATATGTAATGAAATTGGTATGATATTTGTATAAAATATGCTTTGATTAAAACGTGCATATTCCATCTTTAATTTTGTGAATTCTCCAAAATTTATCCTAGAATCATTGTTTTTTAAACAATTTGTAATTTTTAAATTTGAAACACACATTAAAAATTACTTCTCATATATTTTATTATATTTACATACGTTTCTTAAATGTACTACAAATTTCTAATAAAACCTTCTGAAATGTGTATATAACGTACTATTACATCAAATTATTTAAGTAAAATTATTTTTTATGTTTAATTTTAAATGTTAATACCTTTGTGAAGTTTAATATTTAAATGAAGATTAAATTATTTTTTATTCATTTTTATTTCCATTTGATAAAAAAAAATATCAAATCAAAAAATTAAACTTTTTGAATATTTTGATTACACTATAATACATTTATATAGTGTCTTTTAGAGGTTGATACTATAAGTTCTTGGTTTGATATTTCAACTCAAAGAAATTGCCGCCTAGTTTATGATTTATTCCTTCGGCGCCCAAGAAACCCAAAATTGGACAGTTTAGGTGTTAAAACTCAATTTTTATGAAATCCATAAGGAATTAGGTTGTGACATGTGAAGTTCAGATTTGCGCACACATTGCATGAACACTTTGCAAAAAAACAAATCATGATTTGGAGTTATAGAACTTATGGGAAAGCCAAGTATACAACAGAAAATACATTAAATACAGTAAAATACAATGAATACCATGTTGAATACTATGTTGTATTTCATACACATGCAAAACAATTTTGGTCTTAATTTTTATTGAAATATGTCAATAAAAGATTCTTCATTGTTTTGTGTTGTTGATCTTTCTCATTGCGTACAAAACTTTTGTTTAAGTTTGGAACATTGTGGTATACAATCAAGTAGACAAAAGTAAAAAATAAATCATCAATAATCATGTATAAATGTTTTCTTCACATATGATATGTCAATGCAAAGCTATCAACCTAGAGCATATGTGAACCTCTTTTATTCAAAGTAAAAAATTATTGCAAGAATCTATTGATGGATAAAGTAATATACCCTCCGAAGTCCACAATTTTCATTGCTAATATACGGTAACTTCAAACACTATAATCTTTTCTATCAACCGTTGGATGTTGTGCAAAATTTTCCCAAAAGTTCAGGTCATGGTTTGAGTTTGATTTTGTAAGGTTGGATACTAAAATTAGGCATTTTATCTCCATCAAAATCAACTCAAAGGGAAAAAAACCAACACATTTTTTGGTTTTTGAAGAAACATGAACTGGGCGCTAAAGGGTTAATTTGAAGCTTTTTTAGATTTGGTATTATAAGATGAGAGTTTGATGTGTTGTCGGGCATGCATAAATGAAAAATCCACCTAAAAAATAAATTTTTGTCTTATTATCGAAGATTTTGTTTATTTAATAGGTGGTTGAAGGTCCCGAAGGTTCAAGGTCCCAAAGGTTTAAGATCCCACCCCAGAAACGTATCACAGAGTACCCGAACCGAAGTCAACTTAGTACCCTAAACTCCCTGACAATATAGCTCGTTGTTGCATTGATGGCGCTTTCTAAACGCGGGCTTGCCAACGTTGGTCTTGCAAGACAGGGCCCCACGCGACGTTAGCCATCTTTCCGAGCTTCCATCTTTTCGAGGCCAATTTTCTCAACTGCCTAATTGTCGCAAGACATGGTTTTTCACTTGCCAGTCGGGTCCACTCACTGCCACGTCGGACGCTCTATCTTATATGCGGCAGGTCTCTCATCGGGTCTCGCAATTCTATTCGAGACACAAGACAACATGTCTCCCAAGAGTTGATGGCCATGCCATCATGCCCATATTGTTTTCATTTGTTGTCTTGGATGATCCTGATCCATAGCTTGAACGACCTCCGTTCACTTCACGCACCGCCCCATTTCTCAAAAAATTGGTGCTCTCTCTCTCTTGTCTTGCAAGCCGTCTCATCGTAGGGCATAGCCTCTTGCAACGTGCTTGATGTGACCTTCAGCCTAAAATGTCTCCCATCAATCTCATGGCATTAACATGCGCCGCAAGCGTAGGATCATCATGATGACGTTCCTCTTTCTCCCCCCCGTAGTATTTGGTTGCAGCAACTCAGAGCTCGCTCTAGAGGTGGAGAGTCAGCAAGTGGGCTTTGGTGCTTTGCGACCTAGGTTGCTACCAAAACATAGTTGTGATTTACGCCGTTTCTATTGCATTCCTTGTGAACTGGGGTTTCAGTGCGCATGGAAAGGTTTAGGGCATTGATAGTGTGAGGTTTTGATCTTTCGGCCACCTGCTTGTTCCTCAGGGCATAGGTTGCATTGTCGCGACCCACTTATCCTTCCAGAGGTTGGACCACCTGCTGCGAGGTCTGCAGGATATGTGCGAGACATTTGTTAAGACATTTTGCGATTGCTTACAAGGTACGATTTTTGGTGGCCCTCCTTACTACCGCCACTATTTAAATCTGTGCAACTAGATGTAACGTATGTTCATTGTTGATACGATGCGACGCTCAGGTTTAGAAATTGAGGGGGCAATTACGAGACGTTTTTCCTATATATCTTCCATTATTGTTCTATTTGAGAGCCATTGCAGTGCTATTTTCTATCTCCATCCTCCCCTATTCTTTGTAACAATGTTGCCTATCACCATAGCACGGGCGATGAATATGTATCAGAAACAACCGTCTCCTCCAGTATGGTTTACTCCACGCTTTTGTACTCTTCCGCAACCTGTGCTACGTCGTTCAAGTCGCCTTCGATGTCTCGAAACCCTCATAGAGTTGTATCGTCGAGGTAACGATGACACAAACGACAAGGGCACAAAAGACGACAAGGCAGATGACGAGGTTATCTATCTCGCACTTTTTTGTTGGATTAGGGTTCACGATTTCTTCTCTGTCTCGGGAAGTTTTGTCGGTTTCAGGGTTGGCCTTTTCATTGGCATTTTTCATAGTCTCGGCAGCATGTTCTAGCCTCGGTAGGAGGTTTACGCCTGGGCGTCCAGCTGGTACTCTATGTCTTCACGTTCTTCTTCTCCATCTCCTACATTTGGTGTCTCTTCTTTTGTTTTCTACTTCTCCCTCCTCCACTCCCTCTGATTTTCTTCCTACTTTTCTTCATTTCCTTTAGATTTCTAGCTCAACAATCTTTTGCCTCTATTATCCGAAGTTTTTTTTTGCAATTACTATCTTCACATTGTGTTTCCTATCCTCCCCCCGCATTGAGATGAACGCCTAAATGCTCCGTAAATCCTGGTGAGACGAGCGCAGTGATTTAGCCGCAGAAACTAAGTTCATGGTCGGGGAGAGGTAGCTGGACTCACCAAAGGGCCCCTGTGAGCTTGGTCCTGCAGTTTGATGCAAGTTTTGGTAAAGAGAGTGGATGTGTTGGAAAGGGCTTGCCCAGATCTAGGGTTAGTAGAGCAACTGGAAGGACTCAGTGGAAGATTAGCTTGTGTACGGATCTGAAGCGTGGGACATTGGTGTTGGAAGCTGGATCTGAGACTTGAATGGAATTTTAGCGCTCTACTGCCCAGATCTGTGGTTGTGTTGGCAGATCTACCCTCTTGCACGAAATCACTGCGACTCCTCGATCCAGGATCACACAAGCCAAGATTCAAGAGCGCAACAAACAAGCCCTACTACCTGGCAGTAGCTTCACATTAATTCAGGCCACTTCTCACCTCGTTCGCTTTTCATACTTCCTTGTGGTGCCATTCTTTGCATGCTTTGCTCTCACAACACTCCACACACACCACAAGATACTTACTAAGCCCAACACTTACAATAGTCACTCACTTAGTTGCATTAGGTTTTATTTTCGTAAAAACTCACTTGGTGTGCGGAAGCCCTGAATTTTTTTTGGCAGAAACAAATGTATCGACAACCACTTAGGGTGCGACTATGAGGTTAATGTAGGCGGAGACAGACTTAAGGAGCAAACTAGACAAGAACACAAGCAGCAACACCGATCAAGACACAACAGAGCCAACACAAGCGCAACCACAACACCACAGAAGTCAACAGATCATCGAACACAGAGGAGCCCATAGGACGAACAAGACCGACACAAGAGCCTGCAGGACGAACAAGACCGACACAGAAGCTAGAAGGACGAACAAGACCGACACAGAAGTCAGAAGGACGAACAAGACCAACATAGGAACCAGTTGAACGAACAAGAACGACACTGGAGACAGACAAACCACATGGGAGAAAGACATGTGCACGTAAACCGGCCTTCCCGAACCTCCGCAGAGGACGGACCCCCGACCTGAAGACCCACCTAATCCGTAACCAAAGCCGCAGCGACCCCGACCCCCCGACCAACAACGTGCCCACATCAGCGGAACCAGACCACAAGAGACCTCCGCCCCCAAGGGACTGCACATCACCGACCTACAGAACTCCCAGACGGCAGCACACAACTCCACCAATATCGGAGCAGACCCGCCCCAGTATCCGCAACGCCAGACGTCCAAGCTGCACAGACTATCAACACCCATCAAGACTAGTACCCGAAGCACATGGCGTGAGAACATCAACACAACCTAACCCCTCTCCCGAAGACAAGCAACGACCATATACAAGCATCATATATACAAGAGACCCGCAACAAAGGAAGACAACAAAGCTGGACCTGACTTCACATGCACACAGCCAGCATCCGTCAACATTGACATAGCAAGACTGCTCCAATGTGGGAGCGACAACAGATCACAACACCCCTCGACATCACCGGGAAGCCCACGTTAATAAAGGTAAGCACACTACCCTTAATACTGACCTAAAATCAAGGAATGTGCAGATCATAACAACCTGGAAACTACCAAGGACGGAAGGACTCGTGCAGAAGACCATGTATACGAGCAGGATATATACAAGAACAAGCACAGACAGATCAAGCACTAGCGCGAGAAGAAAACCCCGAGCAACACACCCAACCGGGGTGGTCCAGCACGTGAAGAGAGAGTCTCCGCCGAAGGACAGAGACAGGGACATACAAGAGAGGCGACCACAACACCGAAGACAGAAACATGAGCGCCCACAGAAAGACGAGGACGCTCGTGAGCAACCTACAGGAGCCTGGTACAAACAGCGAGAGCGAGCACCAAACAAAGCCTGGAACGAGCAACAAAGACCTACAAAAGCCTGGTGCAAACAACAAGAGCGAGCGTCCAACAGAGCCTGGAACGAACAGCGAGAGCAAGAGAAAGAACACAAGTTGCGCGTACAAGAACGAGGAAGCAAGCAGCGGAAGCGCGCAAAAGCTTGGTGCAAACTGCGGAAGCAAGCGTCTTACAGAGCTTGGAACGAACAGCGGGAGCAAGAGAAAGAACACAAGCTGCGCGTACAAGAACAAGGAAGCAGGCAGCGGGAGCGCGTACAACGAAGCAGGCAACGGGAACGCGTACAACGAAGCAGGAACGAGGGAAAGAAGGCGAAGATCCCAAGGACAACCGCAGGCTGGAGCCCTCGTGGGCGTGCTGAAGACAGAAGAGAAGAGCTCTCGTGGGAGGACAAACGCCGGCAGTCCTTTTACACGCCCCAATCTACTACATTCGAAAGGAGGAGTAAGTCCCATCCACCAAGGTCGGCAGCCAAGGACGAACTGACTACTCGAACTGAAGATCACATCCAACTATCACAAGTCCTCCCCAAAGCTTCCCCTCGTGCCCAAGTAAGTCCCCTCACCCCCCTCACTCGAGAACCACTACATCATAAAGTTAGACTAGAAATGAGTAGTAGAAGAGGACTTACATTTGAAGAAGAAATGGATGTTGACGAGGTGGTTGTGCTAAAAGCCACAGCTACAAAGGAGAAAGGCTCAAGAAAAAACACTAAAGAATCTGGGAGCAGCAAGAAGAGCAAAAACGCCCAAGAAGACAAAGGTAAGTCCACTAAACTATCACCTCTAACTAAAGACTTGGAGTTTTGGCTAGGTTTTGAGACCATGGAGCGTATCGCAATAGATGAAGGATTGGAGGCACCCCCCAATGATGAGACGAGTGAAGAAATGATGTCCAGAGGCCTTAAAGCCAACGAAGCAGAGGAAGCATCGGAAGCAAGCATAGCATTCCCACGAATCCCCCAACTTCTATATCCATGCAAGAGGAGAGGAGCACAAGGACAACACTACAACATCACGCAAATCCCACTTGACATCAAGATCAACGAGATTACAGGTTTGGCTCTAGACTTCCACGTTGCAATCTTCTTTGAATCCCCCACCCATTGCATGTTGCATGATGATGTTCACAACATAATAACTAGAAGACTAGAGTCAATGGACATTAAACTTGGCACGAGTCTAATAGACCCCATATACATCCAATGTCATAGTGTCAAAAGGGGTGGTCAAAAAGGGGTATGGACGGGTATGTTCAAATTACACTTGCTTAACCCCGACACGGATGGACTTATATTGCTCAAAGGCCTTAGGCCCTTCATACTTGTTATAGACAATCATAAGGTCATTGGGAAAGTTTGCAAGACATACCACCATATTGCTAACCCCACTAACCTCTCCGTGCGTATTAGAAGTGATGCATTGATAGGTATTTCAGCTCATCAACTATTCATGGATATCCTCCATAATAGCTTCAACCGAGGCCAAGACTTCGAAATCACCGGGGTGCAAAAGGTTGCAAGTAATCCCTACGCCTTCATCTCCACCACCACCTCACAACAAGCCTCGAAGATCCAACTTCAACACGTTACAACTCAACATGAAGTCCTACAAGCGAAGAAAACCTTCACCGGTGGACGTATGACTCCCGAAGCTAAGGCAAAGAAGGACGTCCTCACTCTCACCCTCTCCCCTTTGCCCATTCTTATGAGTGTAGTAGATACCACTAATGCCATACATAAAATTCTAGGTAACAATAACACAAAAAATATTTGGTTCCATAAAGAGAATGGAGAGAGACATAATGGGAGTGCCAATGTGGAATGTGCTAATCCTATCGTGTATAGGAAGTTCGTGAAGAGGACTATCCACATGGGAGGTAACCATGTGGACTTTGCTCCACATAGGAGGAGCTTGGAAGGTGTGGAACCGCCAACTCAAGAACAAGTTGAAAGCTTTGGATTCAATGACATCAACACTGCCATGGTCAACACGGTTGCTACATTCAAAATTCAAGATGCCCCCTCCACCACCAACAACAATGTGACAAAGAAAGACCTTGAAGAAGCCTTGGAAGAAAACAACAAAAAGATGAGGAGAGAGAATATGGAATACACCGACAAGCTACACGAAGAACTAGTTGCTCAAATGAAGAGCATTCAAAACTCCATGCAAGCTACCATTGAAGCCATGAGAGCCATCAAAGGAAGAGTCAAGCCAAGACAAATTGAAGACACACCGCCAAACATGTGAGGAACAAAGACCACACGGTAATACATATTTACCACACTAATTTGGATAGTAAAATACTAGTAGAATACAAACACATTAGTATACCATACCATTACTATACCTCGAATTATACACAATACAAGTACAGTATGCTACAAATACGGCCAAAAACCTATACAAACACAAAATACATACACCAATACATATATATGTATATATGGATATGTACACATATGTGTATATACATATACACCTACACATACATACATACGTACTTCCATACAACATATACAAAAAAAACACACATACCTACATACATAAGTGCACCAATACTCACACATACTCATACAAACAAATACATACCTACGGGGACTCACACTCCCACACAAATATACATACACCCACCAACACAAATATACATACACCCACCAACACAAATACACACACATAATCAAACAAATACGCATACACACACATAATCAAACAAATACGCATACACACACAATCACATACACGAACAAATACACAAAGACATACACACAAACATACATCCACCCACACATATATATAAACACATACAATAAATCCACAAACACAAGAAGAAGAATAACGCCGGCCCCCGGAGGGGGGGCGGCGTGAGTAGAGTGTCTGTTCGTTCCACTTACTAAGACCATGCCCACTGGACAAGGAAAAGCAAGCTGGAACTACTCCCTTCTCTCGAAGGTAGACACTATGTTACAAGTAGCCAAAGAACCCCAAGCCGACCAACCATCCAACCAATCTCTAATTAAGCAACAAGCCAACTAATCAACCACCAACCGAGCAAGCAATCACAAACCAAAAACTAGTCATGAACTCAAGAAGGGGGGGAAAGTTCAAGGGGGGTCTTGTGTATCGGGGAGAGTTTGGTTGTTTTCAATTTTGCGTTTATGCAGAAGAATGGACATGGCATATTGAATAGCTATGGTGTTAATGTTTTTAAAGGTGGTTTTAATTGTTTCAGTGGGTATTTTGAAGGCATCTTCAAGAGTTATCATAGATGGGATAAAGGTGGTGATGCGAGCGCCGGATGTGATTACAATGAGGGGGTCCACATTCCATCCAAGGGCAATGATGTCGTGAATAAGGGGTTGGTATTTATCAATTTTATTTTGGATTGTTTCCGGGGAAAATCTATCGTTGCAGTATGTGAATTCAATGAATTGAATGGTGTAGTCTTGGTTGATGTCATTATATGGTAAGCCTTTAACACAAAGTATGTCTGGTTTTAGCCGAGCGTTGCAATGGCATCTTTGAGTCATACAAGAGCATGGGAGTAGCCAAGGGGGGACCGTATTTTCTTGTGGGTTGTTATTAAAAGTGCCGGCGTTCATTTGTATAAAACATCTTGATTTATTGTAGGAGGTGATTAGTTTTCGGACTCCCCATACCGCTTTATTGTGTCTTTTAACAATTAGAGAGTGTATCTGGTGGTTTTGGCATTTGAGTAGAACATGTAGCCATGTGTTGAGGTCCGTTGAGGGGCATATGGGGCATGTTATAGATGGAAATCTTTCTATTCCAAAGAAGAGTTGTTTACGGGCGTTTCCCATGTATTGACCGGTACGGAATTTGATAAGGCATGTTATTTGTGAATCGGTGAAGATGGGGTTTTTCCAAAAGTTTGTAGAGAGTTCATTGTCTATGTCATTATTGTTAGTCCATTTTTCTATTTTAGGAATATTTTCTGAAATAGCATCTAGGTTGTTGTAGAGGTCTTGTTTTTTGAGATATTTGCCCAAAAATCTAATTGGGCCTTTGTCGGGGGTATCTTCTTTGGAAGGCCAATCTTCTTTTTGGAAGTAGTATGGGGTAGCGTGGGCATGCTCGTGTGGGTCTTTGGCATTTTTATGTGTTTTTTCTCGGCATTCTTTAGCTAATTTGTCTGCTTGTTCGTTGCCATCAATGTTTGCATGGGCTCTCACTCTATGAAGGGTTGTGATTTGTGTACGTTTTTGTAACATTTGGACCATTGATGTTAATATGATTTGGTCGAGGTGGCTATTGTGGAGGGTAGGGTGTGTTATTTGAGTGTTTAGTAGGTAAAGTGCATTTATGTAATCTGTGAATATATGTGCGGGTTCATTATTGTATTTTGTTGTGATAATTTGTAGTGTTTTGTGAATGGCCATGAGTTCTGCTCTGAGGATATTTTGTAGTCCATGGAGTCTTTTGGCTAGTTTAATTTCTTTGGTAGAATTATATATACCATAGCCAGCTTTTTCTCTGCGCCAAGAGCCCGGGCTAATTTGTTCTGGTGGTTTAAAGGAGCCGTCGGTGTAATAACTGTGTGCAGGGTTAAATTTTGGTGTGGTTTGAGTTGGATAGTCTGGGAGAGGGGGAGGTGTGACGGAGTAGTTTATTGTGTTGTTGACATAGTTTAGTTTTGACCATTTTTTATTTTTGGTTACAGGGGTTTGTGTAGGTATTGGTGGGGCCAATTTTGTGTATGGACGGTGTATGCCTAGGTTGTCTGTTATGGAGGTGAGTTTCACAAGTTGTTCGAGGGATCCGAGGGTTTGGTTTTGATGATGGACGCATATTATTTGTAGTGTAGATGGCTCGATTCGGGGTTTTATTAGCTCGTGTGGAATAGTGGGTTCTTCATATGGTATTGTGTCTGCTTCAAATAATGCAATGATATGGGAGTCTGAAAATGGGTTTGAATGTAGGTTGTTGTTTTGGTACCAGTTGTTGTTTGGTATGATGATGATTGTATTTGTGTTCTTTGGATCTTGTTTGGCGGCAAGTCGAGCCCAATGTATTGCTTGTTCCATATCCTTCTCGTTGTGGGGGTGAGCTATACCATTGCCGGTCCATTTATAGTCAAAGGCCTTTCCTAGGGATCCAAATATTTTGTCTCTTTCATACGGTGAGTAGAATTTTTTTAGTTTGGTAGAACATGTGACCGGGGAAGAAAGATATGATTGTTCAATGTTAAAGGATGAGATTAGTGAGTCTAAAATGGGAG
The DNA here is from genome assembly GCA_963971425.1 of Bryoerythrophyllum caledonicum. Lineage (NCBI taxonomy): Eukaryota > Viridiplantae > Streptophyta > Bryopsida > Pottiales > Pottiaceae > Bryoerythrophyllum > Bryoerythrophyllum caledonicum. The sequence goes on from OZ020514.1 coordinate 10,609,479, forward strand.
TGGGTATTGTGTATTGTGCATTTTTTAGGGGGTCAGTTTTTGGTATTCGGTATTTATACCTTTGGTATAACCAGATTAGTTCAGTTTCAAAGGGTTGGGTCGTCGGTTCTATGTTTGTAGGGGTTTGTAATTTTGTATTGTATTGATTCCATAACCATTGGAGTCTTGTAATGGGGATGGTGTGTAAGTGTCGGCCATTTTCTTCATATAGATGTGCTTGATCGTTATCTATTTGAATTGTGTTTGAGGATGTAAGGATGTCTTTTTCGGGGTTGCATTCTGTTGTGTAAATGTTTAAGAGTGGAATAATTGCGGGTGGTGTTACGGATCTTGAGTCTGGAAGTTGTTCTTGTGGGTGGTGGGCTAGGATGATATCTGAGTATGTTTTGTTTTGGGTTTTTTGGTAGTATTGTTTTAATTTTTCGGTGTTATGTGTGGAGGTATTGGTGTCGTGCCTTGGAAATAAGTCTCTTTGGTGGAGCCATTTATTGTATGTGTTATCATTGTATTGCCATTGGCATAAATATTTTGTGTATGTGTTTTGTATGTTATTTGTGTCTTTGTGTTGGATATGTTTATGGCGTATGATGTTATTAATGGGATATGTGGTAGGGTTTTTGGGGATGTATGTTGGGGGGCGGGGGTGGTGTGTATGTGGGGGGTTAGGGGGATTGATTGGTGTGGGAATATTTCTTGGGATGATGCTATTGTTGGGGGTAATGAATGAGTCTTTAAGTATATGCGAGTATGGGTGTGTGTTACAAGAAGTATGACATGTGGTGGGGCATGTTGGGTGGCAAAATAGTTGTTTAACAACATTTAGGGTACTTTTTAATAGTTTGGTTGGGGTGAAGTGGTAAGTTTTGAAGTCTTCATAGTTCATGATGTGTGTGCCGTTAGGTAACGTAGTTTGGGTTAGTTCAAAAATATTTTTTGAGAGGAGTTTTTGTAGGAGTTTTTGGGAGAGTTGGGCATTGAGTGTGTTATGGTTTAGTGTTTCTTGACGCCATAGTATTTCAAGTGTTGTAGGGTTAATGAGGAATCTTGGAATTGTACTTTTAAGGTGGACTTTAGCTATGTGTTTTAATAAGAAGAATGTTCGTGTTATTGGTGATCTTATGCAGTCGCTTTTTTAAATTCTGGGTATGTTTTCGGCGCCACTGTGTTGGGCAAGGATATAATGAGTTAATCCATTATATATTTTTCCAAGTCTACCTTTATCGTTTAAGGCATTTTGTAGTTGTTCGCCTATACATCGAAGATATGAGTTTTTAGGGAGAAAGCTTCAAGTCCAAATAGGTTATGTGGGAGTTGTGTTATTGCGTTTGACATACATTTTGGTAATCTACATATGGTTTTTTGTATGGCGGTTATTTTTTGATCAAGTTTCTTGATGGCTGGCATAGAATATGGTACACCATAAAAACTGTATGCCACACCTGGGCGTAATACGGTATCAACCATTTTTATTTTTTGTTTCATGGTGGCCGGACATGTTGTTAGTTCTTTGCATTGTTTGATGAGCTTTGTGGTTGTAGTGTGAATTTGGATTTTCCATTTTAGTGAGGGAACAAGATTTGTACCTAAGTATATGTATGGTTCGTTTTGGTGTAGTAAGGTATTGGTTGGTTGCGGTAGTTGATGTTAGAGGGTTGCATTATGGCTTTGAAAGTGGTAGGATTCAATTTAGATTTGTTTGGGCATCCGGTAGCGGCACATTTTGGAACACCTACATCCATACCAGTCCATTTATAATATCTATCAATTTTGTTTAGTTGTATTTGGATTGATTTGATTTTGTTAGTTATGGTGGCTAGGTCATCTGCGTATGCGGCAGAGTTTATTGTGACTTGTGATGTGCCAAAAGTATATCCGTTATTGCCTCTTTCTAGCCATCTGAGTAGTGGTTCTAAAAATGTAATGAATAGGTATGGGCTAAGGGTGTCCCCTTGTATAGTTCCTCTTTGAATAGGTGTAGGTTTTGTTTTACCAAAGTATTCGCCAATATAGTAAGTGGATGACTGAGAGTAGATGTTTCCAACTAGTGTAGTTGCTTCTTTTGGGTAACCAAGGTCCATCATTATTGCTAGTAGTCGGGCATGGTCAATTGAGCCAAAGGCATTTTTGAAGTCAACGTATAATATGTAGATATCTTGTTTGGTAAATTTTGCGTCTTCTAGTGCGGCTATTATAGTTTGTATTTGTCGAGCGGTACTTCTCTCTGCTCTAAATCCTTCTTGACTATCATGTAGGATTTTAAATTTTTCCCCGTATGAAGATAGTATAGAGGTGAGTGTAGTGGTAAAGAGTTTGTATATTGTGTTAGCTAGTGCAATTGGGCTATGATTGGGTAGTATGGACGGGTCACCTTTTTTGTATAGCAGAATTGTTGCACTTGATTTCCATGAGTTTGGTATTTGTTTTTGTTTATAGCAATGGGAAAAAAAAAAAAATAGTAGTTTGTGAAATCTTGGAGGCATGTTTTTGAGTATTGAGTTTGGTATGCGGTCTGGGCCCGGGGCTTTATTGTTACCAAGGCTTTGGAGGCATGTGTCGTATGTGGCTCTGTTAAGGTATTTATGTAATGGAATTTCTGGTTCTCCACGCTTGTCAAGGGTATATCCATCCATCTACAAACACACATACACATACATCCACTCAAACACCATCACATAACAAAACATACCTACGAAAACAAAAACATACGAATACCAACCCACGCCCACATATAAACACCCTACCATCCATACAACCAAAAACATATAAAAATAAATTCCACATCTATACACCACCAATAACACACATAAAAAAATCAATATCGAACACAACCACGCCCACCAAAAAAACAAATAACAAAAAAAAACTCATTTCCCTCGTACAAAATACAAACAACCATTCACCCCCAAACAAACAAGACCATAACAACAAAACAAAAACCCCAAAAAATATACAAAAAACTAAAGCGCTAAAATACAGTACTAAACATACATATCACAAACTAATACTACTTCTAGGAGGAGACATAGAAACCAACCCGGGACCTATGCCCAATATATTAAAAAGACACCCCCATCACATAAGAAAAATGCCAAAATATACTTCATACCTAATACCATAAAATTACAACTGGAATATGAACACATTGCAAAATCTTTCGCCCCTCTCATAATAAACACACATACACTACACCACACACATAACTCCACACACCCAAACATTGCCCAATACATACAACAAAAAAACACGCATCCACCACCCCACATCCTATACGCCTTAGTAATCACTACCCATCCACACATAGATGAATGTAACCACCTTCTAAACCCACAAAACGTAAACACGATCACATGGACTAATACACTTCTACAAACCTTACTAAACCTACAAAACCCACCAGAACAACACATACACACCCCGCACCCCTGTAAAATATTTCTTGAAGACAACCAAAACATCATACATCATACAAACACAATACACAATGAACTATATGACTTCCTACATAGACAGACTATACCCCCCTCAAAAGAAACAATAAAACTACAAATCCCCTACCTCCCTAATAACCTCATTAATGGATCATTAAAATGCCTAGACCCAATACCAGAATACACCCACCCGCCCCCACCACTCCCCTACATCCTCCCACAAAATCAAAACATTATATCAAACCAAGAAAATTCATATATAGTCACATGGAATGCCTCCTCACTAAATACTGCCCTCCCCAATTTACAAAATGTGGCCACACACACAAGCACACCACCAGCCCTCATAGTCATACAAGAAACAAAACTATCCGCCACAAAATCTACAAAATATATACAAAACATATTTCAAGACTACAAACTTATCTTTAATAATACAGACGCACTTACAAGATGCATTCAACAACGGAGACCATACACTCCGGGCCGTGGTGGCCTCCTTACACTAACACACAAAAAATATGCCTTCCCGAGTAACATCAACAAAATTCCTACCCCAATGCACATATCACCCTACATTCAAATAATCAAAATCAATAACTACCTGCTACAACCGTGGTTGATCCTTCACATGTACATGCCATCTCACCCCGAAGATACTAGATTTATCACAGACATACAAAATACTATTACATTCCAAATTAATAATAACCCCAATCACACATACTTACTATGTGGAGATTTCAATAGAGACATAGCACTAATTGGTCGCCAAAATGGAAATCACAACACCCCCCCCTCAAACCTTGGATTATCAATGGCGCCGTTTCACAGAAAACTTAAACCTCACATACATCAATACCAATACACAATTCTCTAGACAAGGTGGCTATAACTATAGTGATTGGAATCTAATAGATGGATTCTATATAAATACAAATAACAATACACAATACACCTCTACAACAAGCAATGATATCATTCTCAACTCGGACCACTCACCTATACAACTACACATCCTGAATAACACATTAATCAATCGAACCCCTACAATCTCAAATAAAGACACTATACGCATACTCAATCCAATTCCAAAAAACAATATAGAAAAATTCAACACAAAAGTCTTCGAAGGAAATTCCACACAAATAGACTCCCTCATAAACATTCTGGAAAACAATAGTCAATTATCACAAGTACAATGGCAAAAAGCATGCCACACCCTAGACAAACTCATTAAAGAAATCTCTGACACACTAGAAAAAACTTGTAAAGCCAACCCTATACCCCAATCGACAAACCGAACTTCTCAGCAAGGAGGTTATTTATCCCGCAAGCTTTCCAAAACCTGGAAACAACACCTAACCACATACCATGTTAAACGAAAAACCATTAGAATTGTAAAGACCAACCCCCAATGGCGCAACCACCCCATACTCAATGTACTACTAACCCTACAACACACTCAAATACCTACCCCGCCGCCTTCGGATCTTCCCCATGACGCTTGGATAAAGGATATCGCACTAATTGCAAAAAATGCCAACATAGAAGCCCAAAAAGTAACCTCAAAATATGCTAAAGATAACATTAAAAAATCCATCACAAAATATAGACAACTACATGAAATAAGTCCAAAAAAAATTAACAAAAAAGTCTTTAAGAACCTTGAATCCCCGCCAATGGATTGCATCAAAGATCAATATAACAATATTCTAACTAGCCCCGAAGACATTGCAAATGAAATATTCAACCAACAAACAAAAAGCAATAGACCAACAATACCAACATGTAATTACCAACCACAACACTCAACCGAATGCACATGTGCAGCCCACCAATACCCATGGCATGACCTTGATGGATATACCCTCGACAAACGAGGTGAACCAGAAATCCCACTACACAAATACTTTAAGAGAGCCACATATGACAGATGCCTTCAAAATCTTGGAAACAACAAAGCACCAGGACCAGATCAAATACCAAATTCAATACTCAAAAACATGCCTCCAAGATTTCATAAATTATTATTCCTATTCTTTCATCACTGCTATAAACAAAAACAAATACCGACCTCATGGAAATCAAGTGCAACAATCTTCATATACAAAAAAGGTGACCCATCTATACCACCCAACCATAGGCCAATTGCACTAGCTAACACAATATATAAATTCTTTACCAATACACTCACCTCTATTATCCTCATACGGTGAAAAATTCAAAATCCTACATGATAGTCAAGAAGGATTCAGAGCAGAGAGAAGCACCGCTCGACAATTACAAACTATAATAGCTGCACTAGAGGATGCAAAATTTACAAACCAAGATATATACATACTATACGTTGACTTTAAAAATGCCTTCGGCTCAATAGACCATGCCCGACTACTAGCAATAATGACGGACCTTGGCTATCCAAAAGATGCAACTACACTCGTTGCAAACATCTACTCTCAATCATCCACGTACTACACTGGCGAACAATTTGGGAAAACCAAATCTATACCCATTCAAAGAGGAACTATACAAGGAGACACCCTTAGCCCATACCTATTCATTATATTCTTAGAACCACTACTCAGATGGCTAGAACGAGGCAACAATGGATACACTTTTGGCACATCACAAGTCACAATAAACTCTGCCGCATACGCGGATGACCTTACAGCTATAACTAACAAAATTAAATCTATCCAAATACAACTCAATAAAATTAATAGATATTGCAAATGGACCGGTATGGACGTAGGCGTCCCAAAATGTGCCGCTACCGGATGTCCAAACAAATCCAAATTAAACCCTACCACTTTCAAAGCCCTAATGCAAGCTTCCAACATCAATTACCGTAATCAACCGATCCCTATACTACACCAAAATGAACCATACATATACCTAGGTACAAATCTTGTTCCCTCACTAAAATGGAAAATACAAATTCACACAACAACCACAAAACTCATTAAACAATGTAAAGAACTAACGACATGCCCGGCAACCATGAAACAAAAAATAAAAATGGTTGATACCGTACTACGCCCAGGAGTAGCATACAGTTTCTACGGGGTACCATACTCTATGCCAGCTATCAAAAAACTTGACCAAAAAATAATAGCCATACAAAAGACTATATGTGGAGTTCCAAAATATATGCCAAATGCAATTACCGAACTCCCACATAACCAATGCGGACTTGAAGCCTTCTCCCTCAAAAATGCATATCTCCGATGTGTAGGTGAACAACTACAAAATGCTTTAAACGATAAAGGCCGACTTGGGAAAATATATAATGGATTAATACATTATATCCTTGCCCAACACGGTGGTGCCAAAAACATACCCAGAATAAAAAAAAGCGACTGCATAAGATCACCAATAACACGAACATTCTACCTATTAAAACACATAGCTAAAGCCCACCTTAAAAGTACATTCCCAAACTTCCTCACTAATCCTACAACACTAGAAATACTATGGCACCAAGAAACACCAAACCACAACACACTCAATGCCCAACTCTCCCAAAAGCTTCTACAAAAACTCCTTTCAAAAAATATTTTTGAACTATCCCAAATCACTCTACCCAACGGCACAAATATCATGAACAATGAAGACTTCAAAACCTACCATTTCACCCCATCCAAACTATTAAAAAGTGCCCTAAATGCTGCTAAACAACTATTTTGCCACTCTACTTGCCCCACTACATGTCACACTCCTTGTAACATACACCCATACTCTCATATACTTAAAGATCCATTCACCACCCTCAACAATAGCACCATCCCAAGAAATATCCCCAAACCAAACAACCCCCCTAACCCCCCACAAACATACCACCCCCGCCCCCCAACATACATCCCCAAAAACCCTACCACATATCCCATTAATAACATCATACGCCATAAACATATCCAACACAAGGACACAAATAACATACAAAATACCTACACAAAATATTTATGCCAATGGCAACACAATGATAACACATACAATAAATGGCTTCCCCAAAGAGACCTTTTCCCACGACACGACACCAATACCATCACACATAACACCAAAAAACTTAAACAATACTACCAAAAAATTCAAAACAAAGCATACTCGGATATCATCCTAGCCCACCACCCCCAAGAACAATTCTCAGACTCAAGATCTGTAACTCCACCCATAATTATCCCACTCCTAAACATCCACACAACAGAATGCAACCCCGATAATGATATCCTTACATCTTCAAACACAATCCAAATAGAGAACAATCAAGCACATCTATACAAAGAAAACGACCGACATTTACACACCATCCCCGTTACTCGACTTCAATGGTTATGGAATCAATATAATACAAAATTGCAAACCCTTACAAACATCAAACCAATGACCCAATCTTTTGAAACCGAACTAATATGGCTTTACCAAAGCTATAAATACCGAATACCAAAAATTGACCCCCTAGAAAATGCTCAATATACAATACCCACTCACATTTTAGACTCACTAATCTCATCCTTTAACATCGAACAATCATACTTTTCTTCCCCGGTCACATGTTCTACCAAACTAAAAAAATTCTACTCCCCTTATGAAAGAGATAAAATATTCGGATCACTAGGCAAGGCCTTTGACCACAAATGGATCGGTAATGGTATAGCTCACCCCCACAACAAGTAGGACATGGAACAAGCCATACATTGGGCTAGACTTGCCGCCAAACAGGATCCAAATAACACAAATACAATCATCATCACACCAAGCAACAATTGGTACCAAAACAATAGCCAACACTCAAACCCATTTCCAGATTCCCATATCATTGCATTATTTGAAGCAGACACAATACCATACGAAGAACCCACTATTCCACCCGAGCTTAAAAAACCCCGAATCGAGCCATCTACATTGCGAATACTATGCGTCCATCATCAAAATCAGACCCTTGGCTCTCTAGAACAACTTGCTGAACTTACTTCCATAACATGAAATCTAGACATACACCGACCATACACAAAACTGGCCCCACCGACACCCATAAAACCCGCGTAAACAAAAGTAAAAACTGGTCAAAACTAAACTATATCAACAACACATTAAACTACTCCATCACACCTCCCCCTCTCTCAGACTACCCAACTCATACCACACCAAAATTTAACCCCGCACATAGTTATTACACCGACGGCTCCTTTAAACCACCAGAACAAATTAGCCCTGGCTCTTGGCGCAGAGAAAAAGCTGGCCATGGCATATATAACTCTACCAAGGAAATTAAACTAGCCAAAAGACTCCATGGACTACAAAATATCCTCACAGCAGAACTCATGGCCATTCACAAAACAGTACAAATCATCACAACAAAATACAAAAATGAACCCGCACAAATATTCATCGATTGTTTAAATGCACTTTACCTACTAAACACTCAAATAACACACCCCACCCTTCACAATAGCCACCCCGACCAAACCATATTAACATCAATGGTCCAAATATTACAAAACCGCACACAAATCACAACCCTTCACAAAGTGAGAGCCCATGCCAACATTGATGGCAACGAACAAGCAGAGAAATTAGCAAAAGATGGCCGAGAAAAAACACACAAAAATGCCAAAGACCCACACGAACATGCCCTTGCCACCCCATACTAATTTCAAAAAGAAAATTGGCCTTCCAAAGAAGATACCCCCGACAAAGGCCCAATTAGATTTTTGGGCAAATATCTTAAAAAACAAGACCTCTATAACAACCTTGACACAATCTTAGAAAATATTCCTAATATAGAAAAATGGACTAAAAATAACAACCTAGACAATGAACTCTCTACAAACCTCTGGAAAAACCCCATCATCTCAGATTCACAAATAACATGCCTCATAAAATTCCATACTGGTCAGTATAAGGGAAACGCTCGGAAACAATTCTTCTTTGGAATAGAAAGATTCCCATCCATAGCATGCTCGATATGCCCGTCAACGGACCCTGACACATGGCTACATGTTCTACTCAAATGCCAAAACCACCACATACACTCCCTAATTGTCAAAAGATATAACAAAGCGGTATGGGAAGTCCGAAAACTAATCACCTCTTATAATAAATCGAGATGTTTTACACTAATGAACGCCGACACTTTTCACAACAATCCACAAGAAAATATGGTCCCCCCTTGGCTACTCCCATGCTCATGTATGACTCAAAGATGTCATTGCAACGCTAGACGCAAACCGGACATCCTTTGTGTTAAAGGTTTACCATATAATGACCCACCACCCGCTAACATCAACCAAGACTACACCATCCAATTTATTGAATTCACATATTGCAACGATAGATTTTCCCCGGAAACAATCCAAAATAAAATAGATAAATACCAACCCCTTGTTGACGACATCATCGCCCTCAGATGGAATGTTGACCCCCTCATTGTAATCGCATCCGGCGCTCGTGCCACCACTTTTATCCCATCTATGATAACTCTAGAAGATACCTTCAAGATACCTATTGAAACAATCAAAACCTCTTTTAAAAACATTAACAACATCGCCATTCAATATGCCATGTCCATTCTTCTACATAAACGCAAAATTGAAAACAACCAAACCCTCCCCGATACACAGGACCCCCCTTAAATTTTTCCCCCACCTTGATTTATTATGACTAGTTGGCTTTGAGATTTTTGACTTCTTGCTTGGTTTGTGGTTGGTTCGTTGGCTAGTTGCTTGGTTAGTGATTGGTTGGTTAGTCGGTTGGTTTGTGGTTCTTTGGCTACCTGTTACATAGTGTCTACCCTCGAGAGAGGGAAGTAGTTCCAACTTACTAATTCCTTGTCCAGTGGGCATGGTCTTAGTAGTGGAACGAACAGACACTTTATTCATGCCGGCCTCCTTCGGAGACCGGCGTTCTTCTTCTTCCTATCCTCCTTATCCCGTTTCCGTCTCGCTTATTTTTTCCCTTTTTTCCTATTTCCTAGATTCTTCTTCAAAAATGGTGAAGCCACGGGGCCAGATATTGTTTATTATTTGCCTCTTTCTATCTTTTGCAATTCATTGCATTTGTTTGGTTCCATTTAATTGTAGAGTTGGTTTCTCGTCTGCTGAAGTTCTTGTATGTAAATGTTGCTTTTCAGTCTCATGAACCGCATCTCCTCTGTCTTAATGCTAGGATTTTATCTCCGGGGTTTTCTTCTGTACTCCGTTTTGCTATGTGACTTGTGCTTTCGCCTCTGCTGTACGGTCTCTCTTGCCATGTCTCGCTCGTTGTATTCATCTTTGTCTTCTTCATTGCTTGCAAATGTCAACGAAGCGCGGAGCAAGCTTTGACAAGAGGGACATCACCCTTGTCAAGGCTGGTGTGAAGGAAGTTCATTGCATGGACAAGAAAATATACGAGGAGATCTACTCATTCTAAGAGTGGAAAGTTTTCTCTTCAAGTGTCACTCCGATGAAATCTACAAGGGTTGTCGGAATTTCTACTCCAAGCACCGCTACCTCAACAACAAGGGGTAGTGATTCAAGGTCCAAAAGCTGCACTTAAACACGCAAAGGTGGCATGGTTGCCCAAATCACCTTGACGCATATGGAAGACCAATACTAGAGAAGATGTACCCTAACCTCCTGTATAGTAAGCACACTGTTCAAAGGTTGCGTAAGGGCAAACCTCCCGAGAAGCAAATAAAGGAGTACATTCAGGAGACAAAGGCCCTGATTGCGAAAGGAAAGGGGGGTGTTTTTAGAGTCCCAAGCAAGACACTAGCCGTCAGAGGGAAATCCTCGTCCAAGCGTAAGCGTCCGGAGCAGGTGGTGGTAGCGGAGACAATTGTAAGTGGAGGACCCGCCTCCAGACTTTGCACGTTCCAAAGCTCCAAGACGCTCCGTCTCGCGTTCTTCCGCCATGTGATGGAGATGACAACTTTGAATCTGATGCGTAATTGAGTGACAACAACAAAGATGCGGATGACGACTTCGGGATTGACGCCAACCCCAAGATAGAAGGGCATGAAGATGGTGGTGAAGACAGAGATGAAGATGGTGATAGGGGCGACAACCACGGCATGGATGGCAGCTCCAACTCAGACTATTTTCAGCTCCTACCTGTAATTCTAGCGATAGGCGCTACCGGTAAGAGGAAGGTATCTATCGTTGAAACATGGTTCAAGGTTCAACACCGAGTTAGGATTGGTATGCTTATACCCGCTATCCGCCGAGCCATTGCAATTAGTGCACTTGACTCGTGGACAGTCTCACGACACACGACTTCGAGGGGCACCGCTGCAACAACGGTCATCGTTTGGGATGTGCTGTCAACGGAGGCTGTTGTGCGCTTGAAGAGAAAATCCTCCCATGATTTGTCATCGGATGAAGAAGAGCCGGAGCCAAAACAAATCAAGAAGAATAACAGTACGGTTTCTCGCGAAAAGCCCCTCATCGTGTACCATGGCCAAAAGAAGAAAACATCCAATGATGTAGCCTAGAAAGAAGACGTGAAGATGACGGTCCCAAGCCCATGATGGCGGATGACGTACAGACGAGGGGGCTTGTTTTGCCCTTGACGGTGCTTGCGCTCAAAGGACAACACACCAAAGACGAGATCGAGTTAATGCTTTGCATAAGTATTCTGTCCCAAACTTCGCCGAACCGTTTTGGAGATTGGAATGTATAGGGCTGACACTTCTTCTTGACCACTCACTTCTTGGACTCAAAACTGACGTCCACTTGTAGGATTGGGCCACACTCCGCACGAAGCTGAATGACTTTGTCAAGTCCGAGACAAAGGAGACCGTTACCTACCTCAGTCTAGGTGGATTTTTGAAGGAACAGATCCAGGTAAGTGTTTTCCTTGCTCTCTTTGAGTGAATTGTTTGTATCGGTTCATTGTCTCGCATGAACTATGCGTTTTCTTTGATTTTCATTTCCGGTTGTTGGATTTCTAGCACAAGGTGTACAATCACGCTGACTAAGATCTTGCGCAAGAGATGACCCGGATTTTGGACGATGATGATCTCAGCGACGAGGAACTCAACCGTTATGTTGATAAGGCATATGAGTACCGTGAGAACCTCAAGGAGTGGCAAGCGTACAAGGATCAAAGGTAGTCTCTCCAAAAAATGGTGGAACGGATGAGGGCAGATTTTGTTGGAGACAGTCTAAAAGCATGGGAGAAGAGTAAGGCCGTAGAAGTCGAAGAAGCCCAATGGGGTGGCATCCTCTGTTTCATGTTTGTGCAATGAACCCCATTGTCTTTGACAGGATGTCACCTTTACCCTGGAAGCATACACTGGAGGAGTCCAAGATAATTGCGTCCCAATTGTAGGCGTCTTAGACCCCCCTAGGTCCCACACTTCCAGACGCAAGGCTCATTCGTATCCTTATGCTCTCCAACAACATCCCCAACAGGTTTGTTTGCACGCACATAAGTTAAGAACACCTTCACTTGCTCTGTCTCGCAATTTTCTGTTGTCTTGGATTTCCAGCCGCATTTGACAGCAAGGGTGTATCTGTCATGCAATTCCGTAGATCCATTCCAAGGCGTAACACATGAGCGCATTTGGGAATGGAGCAATCAGCGAGGCGGGCTTAACGCCTGCAAGTTTCTCCTCCTTGGTGTGGGCGAGACGATTTTTGGAGAGGGAGATTACTCTATGACAACCACCGTCAAGGCGTTGGAGGGTGCTTGCGAATTACTTAAACGTGGTCTCTCAGATCTCCTCAAGGCTTGGCTTCAACTCTTGCAAGCAAAAGCCATAGAAGACCTCATCTCGGTGGACTACAAGTGGTTTGTACAAGCGTGGCTGACAATGGTTTTTGACTCTAAAGAAGACGATGTCTTTTGTGGCAAATTTAGAGAGAGCTTGCTGAAAAGGGAGGTTGGTCAATCAAGCGAGACATGGACTCAGGAAATCTGAGAAGGGTTTCAGTTCCTACCGTTGAGCCTGTGTCTCGCAAACTTTCACAATTGTGCCATCAGCCAAATCGGGTCGCAGCATCCAAAGAACCTTTAGCTAGTGCTTGCAAAGGTTTTCCTTCCAGGCATAAATACATTCACAACAACCCCATTTTGTGTTAGGGTTGTGCACAACGTACCTCAGATGCGGGCGCTTTGTTGACAAGACAATTGTCAACTCCCCCCTAACCCTTGAAAGAAGAACACAATTGTCCAGGATCTTGTTGGCTTGTTTGATTGAATTCACCAAAATTTGTTGAGCTTTTTTGTTGGTGATAAATCCCTGTTTCTTCATGTAATTATCGTAATCGTACTTCGTAATAACGTCATGTGTGAGTTTGTGTACTAGCCAATCAAGATGCCGACCATTTAGTCTAACCTTGTCAGCCTTCAAAACGGCATTCGTGTTCCCATGATACGATTCTATCCCAGCATTAGCATCATGTCCAGCATGCAATATGTGGCAATTGCCGGTAACCCACAATTTTGTCTTTTCCATCTAGTGCTTCTCGACATATGCCCAAAAAGCCTATGCACCTATGACCATTGTTTTGAGCTTCTGAAATCGTGCATAGACGTACTGAAATACAATCATCGTAGGAAACAAAGACTCTTCTGTGTACACAAGGGCCTCCAATTTCCAAAGTGCCCAAGTTCACGTAATAATGCCTTTGATCTTGGAACACGCACTCTTTTGCCATGCACGGTGAACGTGCCAGAGGTAGAGGAAGACATAAATAAGTGGTAAGACTTGTCTGTGAGGCAAAAACAAGACATCGGTTACCATCTTGGCTAAGTAGTCAACCAAACACATCAAGTAGCATGTAAGATGAATTGGAGTAGTGGTAGAGAAGGATCCTCGATGAACTTCACGGCGGTATTCTTAGCTTGCGCATCATCGACGATGAAAGCGTTTGGACGCCATTCAGGATCTTTGAAACCAACTATACTCGTAAGGCTCCTAGCCATGGGCTGATGACACCCTGCGCGCATCTTTGCGTCACTATAAACGCCACCAATACACCATTGCGCCACTTGTTGAATACAATCAAGGTCTATAGAGGGTACTGCATTCCACGCCAAGCAGGGCGTTAGATGTGAAGAGTGTCCAAATGATAGCGAAACATATGTCTCGGTAACGAAACTCGTGATTGTAGTGTCTCGCCTTCTTAAGATCCTATTGTCTCGAAACTTGGCGCATGTCGTACCACAAATTTTAATTTTTTTAGTTAAGAGGTTAACTATACTAAATCCTAGACTAATTAGTTCAGGTTTTAAGTTAATACTACTTTGGTATAGTTTATTAGATAGGTTAGGGTACAAAATTAAAAGGGATTGTAAGGATACCTTAAAACCACAAAGCATGGACCTAGGACCAGCCCAACCCGGAGCCTAAGCCTGGACCCCAAGCCCGGACCCCAAGCCCGGACCCCAAGCCCGGAAGAGTGATCTGGACAAGGAGTGAGAGACAAATGCAAGTTGTAAAGCGAGAATCGAACGTGCCGAGCCCGGAGCAATAGCTGGAACGAAAGGAAGGAACGTGGAATCTACAACCGCAGCCCGTCGGAATCTTCCCATTAAGCTCGGGTCAACTACTTAACCGACCCCACCTAACCTCTATAGCACCACTGATTAGAGAGAGGACGAGCTGAAGCTAGGAACAAGAGAGAACGAGCTGAAGCTAGGAACAAGAGAGAACGAGCTGAAGCTAGGAACAAGAGAGAACGAGCTGAGCCAGAAGCAAGTGAGAAGACGAGCCGAGCTAGCAGCAGGAAGAGGACGAACACGCCCGGAGGCACTGTTGCGTACAAGCCCGGAGGCACTGTCAAGGGAAGCCCGGAGGCACTGTTGCTTACAGCCCGGAGGCACCTTCACGTACGAGCCCGAAGGCGCTGTCGAGGTAAGCCCGGACGCACTCATCCTTACTGCTCGTAGGCACCTTCACATACAAGCCCGGAGGCACTCATCCTTACAAGCCCGGAGGCACCTTCACGTACAAGTCTGGAGACCTTGTCGAGGTAAGCCCGGAGGCACTCATTCTTACAAGCCCGGAGGCACCTTCACTGTCGAGCCCAGAGGCACTGTCAAGGCAAGCCCGGAGGCACTCACTCTTACAAGCCCGGAGGCACCTTTACTGTCGAGCCGGAGGCACCTTCACTTATAAGCCCGGAGGCCCTGTTGAGGTAAGCCCGGAGGCACTCACTCTTACGAGCCCAGAGGTACCTTCACTGTCGAGCCCGGAGGCACCTTCACTGTCGAGCCCGGAGGCATTGTCGAGGCAAGCCCGGAGGCACTCACTTTTACAAGCCCATAGGCACCTTCACTGTCGAGCCCGGAGGCACTGTCAAGGCAAGCCCGGAGGCACTCACTCTTACAAGCCCGGAGGCACCTTCACTGTCGAGCCGGAGGCACTGTTGAGGCAAGCCCGGAGGCACTCACTCTTACAAGCCCGGAGGCACCTTCACTGTCGAGCCGGAGGCACTGTTGAGGTAAGCCCGGAGGCACTATTGCTTACAACCCGGAGGCACCTTCACTGTCGAGTCGGAGGCACCTTCACGAGGTAAGCCCGGAGGCACTCATCCTTACAGCCCGGAGGCACTTTTGCGTATAAGCCCGAACGCGCTGTCGAGATACTTTCGGAGACACTCATCTTTACAGCCCGGAGGCACTCACTCTTACCAGCCCGGAGGCACCTTCACCAGGTAAGCCCAGAGGCACTCATCCTTACAGCCCGGAGGCACTGTTGCGTACAAACCCGGACGCGTTGTCGAGGTACTTTCGGAGACACTCATCCTTACAGCCCGGAGGCACTGTTGCGTACAAGCCCGGACGCGCTGTCGAGGTACTTTCGGAGGCACTTATCCTTACAGCCCGGAGGCACCTTCACGTACAAGCTCGGAGGCACTCACTCTTACAGCTCGGAGGCACTGTCGAGGTAAGCCCGAACGCACTCATCCTTACAGCTGGGGACACTGTAGTAGCCGAGCCGGAGGCACCACCACTTACCGTCTAGAGGCACCATCACACCAACTGCAGCACCGGAGAGGTCTAGCCCTGTGCACGGACCTTAGGGGAACCCGAGAAGACGAATCGGTACTCCCAAGACAGTCTACGAGGGGGCAGCCGGTACCCAAGAATTGCGAACCAGAGGGAAGGAAGTAGAACGAGGAAGTAGGGAGGGTCATGGCCTCGTCCCCCCTGGTAATGGCCTCGGTCAAAGCCATTTTTCCCTCCATCCCCAAGGAACCTCTTGAGCTTACTGAGCTCAAGGAGGATCTCCTCCGCATGGGTTGCCTCTCCCTCCTCGAACGTTGTTGGAGTTTTTGTATTGAGTCCACTGTACAAGAGTTAAGGCAGGACTCGTTGCCGGAATCCGAAGGAGAGAGTATCCGAGCTTGCCTAAATCGGTAGACGATGGGGAAGTGGCAAGAGGTGTACGAGTTCCCTCGGCACGGTGCAGGATGGACTAGTTTGAAGAAAGAAGAGTATGCCAAAGGACGATTGAGTACCAAGGACTCCAAGAATGGTTACGGTTTGAAAGATTGCATAGACCCTCGAGTACGACATGTCTTTGCATTTGTGGTACCTATTCTACACCCTGAAAAACCTACACGAGTCACCGTAACCCTTGCCAACACCGTGTACGGAGCGTATCTAGGGGAGAGGATGGTGAATTGGGCCATCATCGTGAAAGACGTAGTACTCCGGTTGACAAAGAGTGTTAGCAAAGCCAAGCGTTCTCCTCTTTGCCCCTTCTTGATCCACCTCTACCATCACTTCAAGGAAACAACGCCGGAGAGAACGACGTACAAGACTCATTTGATGATGAAAAAGTTCCAAGGAACCGAATCGGAGTTCGAGTCAGGCTCTGAAGGAGGAAGCACTTCCTCCCCATCAGCAGAAGAGGTACCTCCACCCCCCAAGCGCCAAAGAAGGAGAGAAGGAGGAGCCCCTTCTACTCGGACCCGAGCCGCCCTCCGCGCAGCAGTTACCGGACCAGCACACCTCGGAGACAAGACCTACCGAGCATCCGAGTTAATTGAGGCCCTTCGTGTGTATGTAGAAGACACGGACAAGACATTGGCACAGGTGAGCAGCTTGGTGGGCAACCCACCCATCCAAGGACTAGTGGCGGCGGTCAAGGAAAGTATAGGAGGAGCGAGCGACCTTCGTAGTATGGAGCAGAAGGTCCACCCACTCACCCTTGAGATGACCAAGATGAAGAGTCGAGCCTTGGAGGCAGAGAAGAGGCAGAAGGAGGCTCTTCTCCAAGCCAATGCCTCTGCGGAGGCATTACAGCGAGTAGAGGATGCTTTGCACCTACTTGCAGATGTTGTACTCAAGGCCCGGATGTTCAATGCGAGGTTGGAGAGAGACGACCACATTTCGAGCAAGAGGGTGATCGCATTCATGATGGAGCAAACTGTGAAGGTTGAGGAGGCTTATGCCAGCATGAGATTATTGGTAAGCAACCTCACACACATCTTACCCAAGTTCGTGGATGACTCCGACAGTTCAAGCAAGGATGGAGATTCCGACTCCGACACAAAAGATCGCGGTACCGGCGACAACAAAGGGAAGGCGGTGGTGGACCTTGACAGTCCACCTCTTCTCGTGCAACTTGCTAGTGTCCCTGCGAGACCATCTCCTTCAGAAATCACCACCCAGACACTGAGTGGTTGGAAGGAGAGCTCAGATGCAGGAGTGGAACCCCCACCGTTGATCCGTCATTGCCAGCCACCCCGCAGCGATCCCATTTGTTCTGCACCAGTTATGGTCCCACCATCGAGTGTCTTTCCCTTGGGAAAGACTACCAGTGAGAGTTCTTCTCACTAGCACCTCCCGGTTCTTACATCCGGCCCGGATATCATGACGACTCCGAATCAGGTACCGATTCCTCCAGCTCGGTCCGAGTTTCCTCCAGTTCCTGTCTCCTTACCTGTTATCTCCACCGGGATGGGTACCACTTTCTCTACAATAGGAACCGTGTCCCGTTCATTTGCCACTCCGACTCATCCCACGGATGCCACTTTGGCACCCTTGATGACACTTGCTACGGCCGCGCCCACCCCTTCTTTGAGCCGAAGCTCCAAGAAGCGTAGAAGGAAGGAGGAGAAGAAGAGGCTCGAGGAGTTGGCGCAGGATAGGTAGGACCCTATGTCTGTAGGGCCAGGATCTTGGTTCGTAGGTCACTGTTCATTCCGGGATTTGGCCCCCGGTTGACTTTGGGTTTTGACTTGGTTTTGCCTTGGGTTTTGTATAATAAGTTACCTTCTGACGGTGCACGTCGTGTGGAATGACAGCCTCCGCCGCCAAGAGTAGTTAATGCGCCGTTTTAGTTAAAAGGTATCGTTTGAGTTTGGACTCTTGTGTGAGTCCTTCGCAGTATAAGAGAGGAGTCTCGTGGCCTCTCTCTTGACTGCTTGATGTGTGTATTTTCTTTTAGTTTGAATTCTAAACCTACGCTTTGAGAAGACCTTCGAAGGTTGGAGAGCTCGGATTGCATACATGACTGTGAGTGCCATTTCAAGTAGTCCACTCCTCAAGTCTATACTAATTGTCCAATCACTGTTTCCTTGTTCCATCAAGTAGATTAGTCTGGGTGGATGGGAATAACAGGTGAGGTGAGAGGATAGTTAGTAGGGACGTGACTCTAACTCTAAACCGTTACAGTTGTTTCCTTGTTCCATCAAGTAGAATAGTTGGGGTAGATGGGAATAACATGTGAGATTGTACGTGTCTAGGGAAGGACAAGAGGGGGGGGGGTGACGGATGTGTAAGGGTCATAGTGAGTCTTGAGTGACCTTCCGGCGTACCGGTAGGTGTCGGTTGTGAAGACTCGTATCATTCCCTGAAGCACCCTACCTCCAACCGCATCGGATGTGGAGGGAGGCTGAGAGGAGGACGGATAGTGGGCGGGTCGGCCCGTTGTTCACTTACATTACGCCCCTCACAGTCTCGGAAACACGGGTCTAACCCCTCCTTCGGGGGGATCTCAGTGACGCCATAACCATTCAAGTGAGTGAGTAGAGTTAAAAGGAGAGAATGGGAGGAAGAGCCTTTGTTACTTGTGTCAAACACTAAAATCTCTGTGAGTCCTCGGATCATCGTCCGTGGTGATAAAAACCCCTGCCGGGTACGCATGTACTCTGGATGTTCATATTGTGCATAGAACACCATATTCATTATATTGGGAGATTGGGAGCCTCCTCAAATATTGTATGAAATTTGAGTTGACCTAAACATGCAAATGTTTAGTGAATTAACAAAATGAAATTTGTCCTATATGTACAATATGGGTACATATTCAGCTCGAGTCGAGCTGAATGTGCACAGACAATTTTTATTGGGAAAACCATTCTTACCTTTCGAAGTCCTGGAAATCTTCCAATATAATGAATATGGTGTTATAGGTTTAACTATAAGCCCTAGCTCTAATCTAAAGTTTGAGTAATTAAAGTCCTTCCTACACGTATGAGGTAGGACGTACGAGGTAGGTCGTACGAGGTAGGTCGTATGAGGAGACAACACGCGTACGAAGAACGGGGTACTTGGTGTAATTAACACCCAGGCTTTGTGATCTAAACCTTTATTCTCTCCTTTCTTTTGATTGTATCTATTGTATAGTTGATATTGTATAGATTTTTGGCTTGTTGTTAGTCGTTGTAGTTCTCGGTGACTCTCTGTGGGAACGATTACATTAAGGGTATCTTTGTGTTAAGATGTGAATACTTGCCAACACGTACTACGACAGCGCACACAAAACTGGAGTTGAAAGGGGGAAAGGATTTAAATGTAGCTTCCAATGATTTGTTCTGAATGTGGCATCCATGGCCACAATGCTCTAATGTCCGTGGCGCAACATTTTTGTGAACTGGAACTCGTTCTGAATGCCGATCACAAATGGCACATTGTCGGCGGTGAGGGTGCCTGGAACATGACCTTTCTTTGTCTCGTGGTAGAGGAAAACAAGCCCAAGAATTGCTTGCACCCACAACTTCACGGATTTGGCATCATTCTTATGCCTTTCTTACTTGGTCTTCCTCAAGTCTTTTGCAATATTACGAATGTCCCACTCACAAAGAAAGTGGCACGGTTCTAGAGGGACCCTTTGCGCAACCAATTTCATGACATGTGCCCGATGCGTCCTTAGAATCCTATCGCTAGAGAATCCTTGTTGGAGGCAATTTAACAACTACAGCCGCAACTCTAGTGGCAACTGTTTCTCAAATCGATCGCAGTCTTGTGACTAACACTACTGTGTATAATCAAACGGTTCTCGTTTTTGTGTCTCGGATTGTAGTATACAATCTCGGCAATGTCTTGCTAGTAATGTAGTCGTTTCACCTGGAACTTGCAAACGCAATCTCTCTTAATGGAGCCACCATTGCGAGCACTTGTAATCCTTTTCTGATAGTGACCGCTCCCATTTTGCAGAAGGTTGGCCTTAACATTGTATTGTGGTTGTTGGGTCTTCATGTCTGGAGTAATTTCCATTTAATTTGTACGGAAAGGTCTTTCAGCCCATACTTGCACTCATACCTGAACAAATTCCGATACAATGTTTCTATAACCATTGTGAGTGGACCGCAACGGAGACCATTGCCGCGCTGTAAATGTGTCTCGGAATTGCTTTTAGGGACATCATTACACAACAACAACGGTGTCTTGGAAGTGCTCGCGGGACACCCTCACAACTCAGCAAATGCTAGTTGGCAATACTTCCAGATTTAGCATTCCAACAGTGACGTTAAATCAAAGGTGGATGGACAACGACAAATATGAGGAAATCGTGTGTGCATGAGGGACCATACTAGTAAGTAACAAGTCCAGTGTTGTGCCGCGGTTCCTTCTCTGGACCCTTCCCTTTTGGCCTCTTCAGAAAATTGGTATGGACGTTGGATCGGTGACTCGTCTCGCTGGTAAGGAGGTCGTCTACTCGATCCCATGGTATATATGCAATAAGCGTCTGCCTTTCTATACCTTAATTGGCCGATTCACTCTTCCTCCCGACGTCCTCGCCGGCTTCGAACTTTATGCCTACGGTTGTCGAGCTAGCCCCGTTGCAATTGTTCCTGTACACATATTCGGCAAGAGCATTTCGGTACACGGTACTGCCACTTCAAGTCCTTGAATGTGATGGAGCCAGCTGGCGGGAACTACAATGTCCTCCGGTACCCTTGCAACACTATAAAATTCCTCTCCATGCAGACGCGCTCGTACAGACCTATCCATGAAGTGCCCTTCATAGGTTACGACCCCTCACCGTCTTGGACAAACTTGTCCTTTAGGAGAATCTTCTCCCACTCGTCTCGCAATAAATCTAGAAGGCGCTCCATGATGCATACAAACAGAAACATTTGGGCCGAAACATGCATACCGCTGTACATCTCGTCCGCCAGACGCTGCCGTCCCGAAACCCTAAACCCCGAAAGCAAAACCGTGCTCAAAGGAGTCTCGGCGTCCTGCTCGAGACGATACCACCTACAGTGGGCGAGACCAGATTTAGGGTTTCTATTTTAGGGCTTTAGCGGGAAGGTCCGTAACATTCGCGATACCCTTCTTTGTCGACATGGCATATGTGGGTATGGGGGGTTGCCATGGCCATGGCGAGGTGTCCCGCTAGATTGAGCTTGGCGCGAGACCAAATGTGACGTGACACGAAATCTCTGAGACCGGGCGTCCAACATGGCATAAGGTTGGATGACCTATAACCACCACGAACCCCAGAATGGACAAGTTAAAGTGGACTAAAACCACCACAGACCCACCCCATTTCCGAAATTTTAGAAGTCACATATGATTGGGTGTTAGTTCATGATTGGTTCAAAGCTGCTGGTTTTTAGTCAATGCAGAAGTGGTTATTAGTACAACTTAGTGTGGAAATAGAGAGTTTTGTAAGTCGAGGAATGGGTCACGGCTTACTATCCACTTTGAAAATTTGTAGCAATTTCAATAGAGGTGTGCTCAAAAAGATTTAGCCCCAAATTCTTCTATATATTCAGCGCCAACGCTTGCTGCGCACGTCACAAGGATCCGAGAATAGTGTGCTCGCTACAGAACAAGCGTAAGAGGCATAGCTACGTACTGAAGCTTTCACATCACAAATTGTTCTACTATTGGAGGCGCAGCAAGCGTTGGCGCTGAATATATAGAAGAATTTGGGGCTAAATCTTTTTGAGCACACCTCTATGAAGAAATAAATGGTCACGACAATTGCAATATTCATGAAATCCTATTTTGAATTCCCAAAAAATGTCTTACCACGTATACAAACGCTATAAATAGGTCAGCAAGCTTAAGTTGGTGGTTATAGGTCATCCAACCTTAGCACAGGTCCGCCCGGCTAGATGTTGAAACCGGTCTCGGGAAAGATAGCCATTGGGAAAGATCAGAGTGGCCACGTGGGACCCTGTCACACGCCTAATCGCTAACGAACCTGTAGAAAGAGCCATCAATGCGAAGGCGACCTATTTTGTCAGGGCCCTGAACTCCAAACTCACTCGAATGCATGCACCCAAGACATCTCATCTCCATCACCGCCACCTGAAAATGAACGAGGCTGATCACTCTCCAACACGCACTTCATAAGCTCTCCTTCTGCCGAGAATAAACTTAGAGAGCAGATTCATCGTTCAAACCAACATGCACAAACTCATACCAACTCACTAACATAGGTACCACCTCATTTATCTGTCTGTCACATGGAAAGACCAGCCAGAGATTTGTGTATGTATTTCCAATAACAAGTTTTGATCAGTAGGGCTTTTGCACAGGCCAGGGTTTGCTTTTTGGGGTGGAGACCAATTTCTCTTCTCGGAGGGACATGGTGTTAAGCTTGAGGGATTCAATTAACCGCGTCCTTACCTTTGGTGTTGTTATTTTAGGTCTTATCTGAGTTATTGCTTTTTCTCTTGTGATTTTAGGTCTGTGCAGTCTGAAATGGGTTTAGTTGGGAATTTGTAGTTTTTTTTTTTTTTTTTTTTTTTTTGCGTTTTGAGCTGAAATTAGGGTTTTGTTAAGATTGGGATTTTAGTGGGAGGAGCGACACGAATGGCGAAGAGGGAGAGGTTTGGTGGCAGGGAGCAATTTTTGGTGACAATTTGGGTTAGGGTTTAGGGAACAGGGGGAGCAGGGTTTTAGGGGTAATTGGCGCTGGGTTTGGAGCGATGGAGCGCGAATGGAAGCAGCGTTGTTGGTGATTCCAGAGTTGGCAGATTAGTTGCAAGATGAGGACCATTGTGGTGGCCGGGACGTGCAGTGGAGTCGGCAAGACCTCCATTGCGGTGGGGCTCATGGCTGCTTACACGCGCCGCGGACTGCGTGTGCAGCCATTTAAGATTGGACCAGGTGGGGCTCACATGTCTCTAAGGATTCCAAACTTTATTCAGGGAGCTTCTGTATCGCGTTTCTGCAATTGGTTTTTACTTTGCAAGGTTTTGAGGAGTTTGTGACGTTATGACATGCATTTTCTGCCTTCGGGTTAGGTCTTAGAGGAGTTTGTGACCGTTACTGACATGCGTTTTTGGAGAAGACAGATTTTTTGGATCCCATGCACCACAACGCTGCCACAGGGCGCAACTCCTACAACCTGGATGGGTGGATGCTAAGCAGGTAAAAGCGATACAACCTGAATGTGTGACATGCATGTCCTAATGATCAACCATGAGTCTGGATTGTGGATTTCTGTAGGCTAAGCATGTGAGTCTGGCATGTCATTTGCAGGTAAAAACGATTCTTAGCAGGTTATTAGAACGTGTGAATACACGCCATGATGAACCATTTGTCTTGTCCCTGCATGCAATTGGTATGTGAATGTAGCATGTCATTCGGATCCTATGCAGGTTACTGAATGTGTGAATTCATGATATATGCTTAATGATCAACCATGAGTCTTGGATTATGGATCCCCGAATGCTTTTATCTTTTATGGCTGTTGGTAGGCTTAGCTTGTATGTCATTTGCAGCTAGGACGATTCTTAGCTGGTCACTAGATTGTGTGATATGCTTGACCTAATGACCACCCATGAGTCTTGGATTGTGGATTTCTGAGTGCTTTTTTCTGCCTGGCTTTTGTATGGCATGTCATTCGCAGGTAAAGTAACTAGAATGCGTGAATACATAACATATGCTCAACGATCAATTATGACTCTTGGACTATGGATCTCCGAATGGTTTATTTTCATGGCTTTTGTTCAGCATTTGTAGGCTGAGCATGTATGTGATTTGCAGGGAGGTGAATATGGCGTGTTTTAGGGCTCGAGTGGCGGACACGGACCTTGCAATAGTGGAGGGCGTCATGGGGCTCTACGATGGTCGTGACGGTAAATCAGATGTGGGAAGCACAGCCGAGATGGCGAAGCTCCTGTCTGCGCCTGTGTTGCTGGTGCTTGACTGCTGGACCGTGGCACGGAGCGCGGCAGCCATCATCCGGGGCTACACCACCTTCGACCCTGCCCTCAAATTCGCAGGCGTTGTGTTCAACAAGGTGTGTCTGATCACCTTTTGTCCTTGTTCACTGAAGTGAGGCAAAGATTCCATGACTTTTGACCCCTTTTCTCATTCCACTGATTAAAATCAGCTCTACGTAATGGAAGTGGCGGCTGGAATTCATAGTCAACATGACCTCCCCTTCTTCCTCCTAAAACTGCTTCTAACTTGATGGTTTGAGACCACCAAGCTAGTAAGGATTTTAGTTGAGCGACCACCAACCTCTTCCCTTGATCTAATAGCTATTAAGAGTGAAGAAAGACTAGTATTATGAACTAGAAGGGGGATATCTTATTGAAATTCTGGATAACTCTTCAGGTTGGAAGCCCTGCGCATACCGCGTGGCTCACGGAGGCAGTCTTAACAACTGAACCCGGGATCAAGGTGTTTGGAGGGCTTCCAAAGACAGCGGGGATTCAGCTTCCGCAACGGCACTTGGGCTCGCAACCAACAGAGGACGAGGACATGTACATTCAGCAGCTCGCTGATCTGGTGGAGCAGCACATCAACCTGGACGCCGTGTTGGAGTCAGCTGCGTTGTGTGAGACTGGGACTGAGTCGAGTGAGGACACAAGCCCTACATCGCCACCTTCTCCCATTTCGCCGCTTTCGGGGAAGCTTGTTCGTATTGGAATCGCTCGAGACGAGGTCTTCTGCTTTTACTATCAGGCCAACTTGAATCTTGGAAGGTATGTGTGTCTTGTGGCAAGTTGTGAGGTGCTGAATGATGTATAGTCGCCGATCATTTCAATAAGATACCCCTAGTTTGGTTCATAATAATACTCTTCTCTGACTTTTAATTGCTATTAAATCATTGGGAGAGCTTGGTAGTCTAAAATCCCAAGTTAGAAGCGGTTTTATCCGCCTTTGAGAGGGAAGAAGGAGAGGTCATGAATCTTTGAGCTGAATACAGCTATTTGGGGCTGATTTTGATCAATTGAAATGGAGGAAAGAGGTCAAAACTCATGGTATATTTGCCTCACTTCATTGCTTTGCAGAAGCTGGAGCGGATCTGGTGTACTTTTCTCCGTTGAGGGACTCGCTTCCACCGAGGCTGGATGCGATCATCTTTGGAGGTGGCCATCCGGAAATTCATGCAGAGCAGTTGTCAGCTAACAAACCGATGTTGTATGCTGTGCGGGCTTTTGCTCTTGCGGGGGGCATTGTCTATGGCGAGTGTGGAGGCCTCATGTACTTGTCGCAGGGCATCGAGGTAACTTTTCCTGTTCTTTATTCTCCTGCCTAACTGTTCGGATCTCGATTAGCTTCTTACTTGGTTTGGTCCTCTCAAACAGGGCTCAAATGGGGAGGGTGTGTTCCCCATGTGTGGGGTGTTTCCCTTCGCCACTCGCATTCAACCTCTCAAGCATGAAGGCTACGTGAAGGTGAGTCGATGATATTTGGCCATGTTCTGGTTTTGGTTGTTTACTGCCTACTGTTTTAGGTACTGCACCAGAATGGCATGCTAGATAGATGGCCAAGGATAACACCTCTTTGATTCTTAGTCCCTTAGAGTTTTATCCTGCCTTTTGAAAATAATTGATGTGATATTAATTATAAACCTTTCTCGCTGGAATAATAATCTGTTTTCATTCATATTCTCATAGCTTTTCCCATTAGGAAACTGGACATCACCATGTTAACCATCCATCATGAGTGCTGGCAGGTGACACCTCGGAATGATTGCGTACTCTTTCCAGCAATCATCGGCGAAATCCGAGGACAAGTATACCACTCCAGCGAGATTTTTTATCCTCATGGCAACCACGTCACTGATTGTCCTAGAGGGTGGGATTTTCCTCACCACTCTACCGTTTGACGAACTGTGCCGTCGAGTATTTTCTGGATTTTCTACTGACATTCGGCAACGAAGAAACTGAATGATTTTTTAATGATCAGGTTGACGATGAAAATCGATTACGACGAAGCACTAGAGGAGCTCGAAGGTTTCATGCAAGGAAATGCAATGGCAAGCTTCGTACACCTACACTTCGGCAGTAACCCCACCGTGGCCCCTGCATTTGTGGAACGCTGCAGGTATGTATCAACTCCTAAACATAGGAATGACACTTCAAACCTCTCTAGAGAAAAAAATAACGTGTACTCATGTTGTAGAGTAAACTTTCTTCTCTCCATTGGTATCCAACTTCATCATCTCGGTGCATGTTTCTGAGGTCCTTTTTGCTGTTGCAGAACCAACACCACAAAAGCAGCAGCTGTCGCAGCGGCGTCAGCTTCAGCAGTAGCAGGAGCAGGGCCTGTGGCGGCGGCGGCCGCGGGAGCCGCTGCCGCCGCGGCCGTAGCGGCAGCTCTGGGAGAAGATTCCCAGGAGCTTGTGCCGTACCATTCCAGCATCACACTCACGGAGATCGACAGCACAAGAAGGGCACCGAGGTGTCTCTTGGAGGAGGCCTCGCACGTCCGGATCTTCGAGAGAGTGCGCTCCCTGTCTCCGAGGGCCTTCTCCGACGCCATGTTCGAGGGGCAGCACATCCGGCGGTCGGAGTCTTTCGACCTCGGACGCAACAACAACACTAAACCATTACTCAGGTCGGAGTCTGAAGGGTGGGGTAATGGTAGTAGTCATGTGAAGGTGGGGCGTCACCAGAGAGGTAACAGCTTTAGTGAGTACTCTGACCATGACACCACCCGGATGAGGCCCTCAAGGGAGAAGCCTGAAGCTCATGTAGCGTTGGTGAGAGCCTCCACAAGTGGTGTGTATGAGAAAGCTGAGGTAGAGAAGCCCCCCAAAAATTACTCCTTAGATGTGGGTCGGAGGCCTGGGAAACCTCTGAATGGGAAACGGTTGCCTGAGCGCATAGTGTCGTTAATGCCTTCGGCCACCGAAATCCTTTTAGAGATTGGTAAGTGATGTCTTCCTCTGGTTTTGGAAGTGTTTGAAGTCTTTATTAGTTTGCCGTTATCTTATTTTGTGTGGGGTTTCAGGTGCTGGAGACCGGCTTATAGGAATTACGGATATGTGTGATAGGCCGCCTGCTGTCAAAACAAGACGACATATTGTAAGTTCTGTTCACCTGTTTTATCCCCAATTTGATGCATTGGCTTCTGATGTCTCTTTGGTTGTAGGTGATTCTAATATCACATTTTCCGCTCTTCAGGTGTGTTCGAGTAAAGTGGATATTGCTTCCATGTCGAGCAAGAACGTGGACTTTGCGGTAAGTACGAGATCTATAAAAAGCCAGAACATTTGAGCTATTGAAAATGTGAATCTTAATTGGTTTGTCCATCCCATCTTATGGCTAATAAACTTCGGTTTGCCAAGTATGTGCTAACTGCTCCTGTTTATCCTTTGCATCCTTGAATTTTTTCAATAAAATATCTCATTGGCTCTTATGTACGTCTTGGATTTTGAAGATACACCTCTTACATGTTATTCTGTTCTGGCAGCTGAAAGCTCTAGCGGCGAAGAAGGAAAGTCTTTGGAGGTTGGATATATCGTGGTTGAGTAAAGCGAATCCTGATCTTATTGTTTCCCAGGTGAGCCACCTGAATGACGAATAAAATAAGGGGTTGTACCCACCCTCATGTGTTACGGAAGAATAATGAATGGTGTTGTTACTGAGTGCAGGATACATGCGAACAATGCGATATGCATGATGCGTCAGTGACGTCCATGTTGGCGAAAGCTGGGCTACAGAACAGCAACACCACCAAATTGGTCACATTCAGTCCTAAGACGGTACTGAAACCACCATTGAACCATGAACTCCATTTTGTACCATGTTTCGGAGTCTATTGTTGCTTTCACTGATTCAGGGTTTAGGGTCTAGGGTGTAGGGTTCAGGGTTTAGGTTTCAGGGCTTTATTTGATACTTTAGCTTCAACAATGTCATCAAAAGATACTGTCCAGGGTCCAGGATACAGGGTTTAGGGTTTAAGGTTCCACTCCGTTTAAAGTCAGAAACGGTAGTTTCTCACACTCCTCGTCGTTAATGCAGGTCTCTGACACTCTGGCCTCCATAGTGACGCTGGGAGAGGCCGTGGGGCTCTATTCCGAGGCGTGCCTGCTGGTCGACACGCTCCGCGCGCGGCTGCGGCGCGTGGCCGCGTCGGTCGCCACGCAGCCCCGGCCGCGCGTGCTGCTGCTGCAGGGCCTGGACCCGCTGCAGCTGGGCGGCCACTGGGCGTTCGAGATGGTGACGCTGGCGGGCGGCTCCGAGGGGCTGCAGAAGCCCGGGGGCGCGCCGGAGGCGCTGCACTCCCAGCGCCTGGCGGCGTACGCGCCGGAGGTGCTCGTGGTGGCCCCGCGGTGGCGCAACCCGGACCGCACCCT
>OZ020514.1:10638835-10824036 GCA_963971425.1 Bryoerythrophyllum caledonicum
GCTCTCCCTTCTCACCTGAAACATGCTCTCACTTTTCTCTTGAAACATGCTCTCCCTTCTCACCACCTGAGACATGCTCTCACGTCTCAGTTGAAACTTGCTCTCACTTTTCACTTGCTCTCACTTCTCCCTTGAAACATGCTCTCCCTGCTATCCACCTAAGACATGCTCTCCCTTCTTCCTTGAAACATTCTCTACCTTCTCACCTGAAACATTCTCTCCCTTCTCACCACCTAAGACATGCTCTCCCTTCTCACCTGAGACATGCCCTCACTTCTCATCTAAAACATGCTCTCACTTCTCATCTAAAACATGCTCTCACTTCTCATCTAAAACATGCTCTCAATTCTCACTTCTCACTTGCATGTCAGTGATGTCTTTTCTGTGTTTTCTTTTTGACTTCAGCTGAAAAATGGTTCAATTAGAGGGCCCCCCCCCCCCAATCTAGATATGCCAATCAGACGCCATTTGAGTTCTATCTGTACATTCATCTAGAAGTGTGCTCTTCTAAATTGTTCCTTTTTTTAATCACTGAGAGAATACCACATTTAAAAAGAGTATATGAAGTTGTGTGTCCTTAGAACTCGATGAGCAGGCCCTACATGTGTTAGTGAAATTGGACCAGTTTATGGAATATGTGGGGTCTCTTTCGGTTACACTAAGGTTATTCGTTCTGTATCTGTCATTGTCAAGTCAATAGGATGCCTATTCGTTTGATTTATCACACTACAAATAGTTATATTCTCAATGGAAGAGCTTTGGTGGTTTCTAAACCCAAGGTATTAGTATTTGAGAGTGAAGAAAGAGTTTCTACCCTCTTTTTCCCCTTCTTTCTCTCCTGTGAGTTGATTTTAGATACTTAAAGCTGTTTTCATTAGTCAGAGTAGAGAAAAGAGGGAGTATCTTGTTCAAACTGCAGGTGGCTCTACAAATATCTCGAATGTGTAGAAACCAACGGGCTGAGGTTGTAAACACTAAACCTTATATTCGTTGTTGGTCGTTCTGTACAGATGGAGATCCTAGGCCGCACTCCGGACTTCTGGTCCATCCCAGCCGTGGAGAGACGGGAAGTGTACATCTGCGATCCCTCATGCTTCAGCTACCCCGGCCCCAGGCTCGTGGAAGGCGTGGAGCTTCTCGCCCACATCCTCCACCCCCAAGTCTCCAACAAGATGGTAAAGCAACCCGTCTGGAAGTTCTCTCTTCCTGCTGGGCAAGTATGTCGCCCAGAGGATCTCGCTCTCCACTTCCACCCCTTTCAATAACCCCCCTTTCCTTTTATTCTCTTATTTCCCTTTTCTTATCTTCTGTTTTTTTGGCACAAGAATCCAATGTAACCTTCCTTTTCATTTCCACCCCTTTCAGTAACCCCCCTCCCCCCTTTTTAATATTCTTTTCTTATCTTCTTTCGATTGGCACGAGCGCAAGAATCCAGTAACCTTCACTCCCACTTCCCCCTTTTTTCTTTCGTTTTTCTTTTTCTTTTTCTTTTCTTGGCATGAGGAAAAGAATCCAATAACCCTTTTACTCCCATATCCACCCTTTCCAATAGCTGTTTTTTTCTTTCTTTCTTTCTTCTCTTTGGGGACAAGTGCAAGAATCCAATAAGCCTTTCACTCTCATTTCTAGCCCTTCCAGTAACCCCTGTCCTTATTCCTTTTTTTTGGCTCTGGTGAAGGGATCCCTTTTACTCCCACTTGTATATTAGTCATTGATCGGATGGTTGCTTGGGAAATAACCCGAGCTTGTATTTTGAAGGAGTAGTTGTTAGTGATGTGAGGTATTGTTATGATTAATTTCATGTAGGATATTGAGTGATTTTGAGGTGCACTTGAATGTGCAATAAGAGGCTGCCTCTGGTTTAGTGGTGGTCCGTTGGTTCTTCGTTTTTATTACTCTTGTTTGTCCACCTTTTTAAAAAATAATTCAGCAAGGGTGAATGTTCTCTGGATACACTTGGTCTTTTTTTTTATGGTGGTGGATCTGGGCCATGGTTCAGAAGTGTTCAATGCCATCATGGCTCATTAAATCTCAAATGCTTAGGTAAAGAATTTGAAGAAGCTCAATTGCATATCAATCAACGAAAAAAAAGGAAAAAGAAAAAGGCAATTTTCACAGTATGAATGAGTTGCATCAACAATCTCTCTTCATGTTAATCACTACACTGCTTATGATGTTCAGTGTAACTGCACTGCATGATTTAAAAGTGCAATAATCTTTTTACTTTCGATGAAGATTTAAACAGAGAGTGATCATTGTCAACATAGTTGGTAAAAGTTGGTAAAAGTAGTCATCAAGAGTAAAAGCTTATAACATTTATGAAACATGTAGTGTGGTTACACCAAACATCATAATCAGTGTAGTTTGCATCCATGTAAAGTTGAGCAATACGGTTCCACTGTTGCTCAATATCTCCGTTGGAGACAACCTCTACCATCCTATCAGGTAACATGGTTCCTAAGTTAGCGCCTTCTCTCCGTTGGAGTCATTCGTATCATATAACGTGGGGTTGGAGTTTGACGCCTTCTCTCCGTTGGAATCATTCGTATCAGATAACGTGGTTTCTGAGTTCAACACCTCCTCAAGCATTGCAAGTAAGTATAAGAAGCATGATGGACCTATGTTGTCCAATACAAGAGATAGCTTAATGTGCTTGCGGCGTTTTCTCAACATAGTGCGAACGGCTTCGTCAATCTCAGAACCTTGTAAGCCATGGCTTTCCCTCCTTGAACGTTCATATACGCTCTCTTCTTCACTAGTGGGTTTGATAGCTTTGGTGCAATGTTCACATACTATTTGATATGCTTTAATCTTATCGCTCAACGTTAAGTCTGATGAGCCTTGGCACCATTTTAGCCAGGTAATATTCAGAAAGTAGATTCCAATCCATTGTAGAATTTTACATACCAAGATGCCAGGATACGCGATGAACATGAAGACGACTTCAGCTGTCCACAAAATTATTGCTAGCAGCTTGTCCACAAAATGCCGACCACAAAATGCTATTTTGTATTCATTCACCTCGTTGCTGTCTTCTGCTTCCAAAGTATCTCTTCCCAATCTGTAGCTGATTAATGCCTCCTCCATGTGCGCTTTGGATTCCAACAAGAATTTACAGTCAACCATTAACCAATTTTCGAGCAAAGTTATGCTATTGCCTGCATTAAAAAAAAAACGATTCATGATCATTGAACAATGCATATTCAACCACGACCATATGTCAACTCTTTCACTTGTACACGATCAAAGTCTAACATGCATTGAAGGGATGAATATATATATATATATATATATATAGGTAGATCTAGACTATATATATACGTATAAGTACCTTGGACATCGCAAGAAGCCTTCCCACACATGCAGAGTTGAGTGGCCAACATCGCCAGTGTCAAAATTATAGGCGGTGCCCACCACAATATGTGGAACAGGATCAGATCTTCTTTGCAATGGTTTCCTTGTGCAAAATAAATTTGAATTTTCATAGTGACAACCCATGATAACACAGTCAAGTAGAGTCCAAAGCTGTGTCCAGTAGGGGTCCGCCATGTTGGATGGCCTTGGGCACCTGACAGGATCCACAATCCCCTCATGACGTTTTTGCCCCGAACGCTTTCATCTCTCACTTGCCTATTGAATGCTGCAATCCAATTAGCCTTGAACACGACTGTTCTATATATACATGAATGGATGATCCAAAGTAAGGATACTATCAACATTGTGAACACCAGCCAGATCAGTTCATCAACTAACTTCAGATCAACTTCGTGTTCGAATGCGAATAACCGGGATCTGTTCACAGTGAATAGATTCCATATTGGGAACATGGTGAAAACTAGTGCAGTTGCTGAAGCTAGCTCATACGTTACACCGATGCTGTACTGGAAACTTGAAAAAAAGTAGCTCAAGACAGCCACGCTCCTTGCTTCAACAAGTGGATAGACTGCTGTGTCGTATTCCAGCTGTGAAATGAAGCTGACAATCAAGGCTATATAAGCCAAAAAAAAGGGTCCCCCAACCATGACCACTTTTCTTCCTCCCCATTCGATACAAATCGACACCAATTGTAAAACAGCACAAGTCATCATCAGCATCACCATGAACCACATCAAAATGGCAACTGTCCGCGAGAACCCGAATGTTTGCAACTGGAGTAACTGGTGACCTGGCTCGCCACACCAGAGCTTGCAAGCCGGGACAAGCCAGTTATAACCATATGCAATAACGACCCGATAGACTGATGAAGAATTGAAGTGCCTTTCAAGCTGGTTCCGAGAGACATTTGTGCACAACGCAGTTACCGGCAAGTGTGTAATGTTGTCCATAAAGGCGGGAAGAACCGATGGACACCATCGGCTGTGGCACGTACCTATGTGTAAGAGGTCAATGTGCATTTTCGTCAGTTTTCGCACAGTTGTACCCTGTAAGACAAAAACTCCTTGAATCCTCGAATGTATTGAGACTGCCAAATCCAAAGAATCCTGGATGTCAGCCACACACGGTGCTTACACCACCACAACCAAGCCTGCAACGTGCACGCAACATCACAAGCGCATCCAACAATGAAATCAAAGCAGAGATCAATCTGAAAGCAACCGAAACATAATAAATAAAACAAAACAGTAGTGAACTAGGGAAAAGAAAAGAGAAAACAGTACTCGTTAATGGTGAACGAAATGCTACAGTGCTACTGACGACTTCTAGAGCAGGGGTCGGACATTTGAAGCAGAGCCTGAAGAACTCCTTGTGCAGTATACCACATGTAAGTCTGTAGACGACTACTAGATTCACTGCTTAGTATGTCCTGTCTTGCAACTTCCCCTTCGTTATAAAGCTTGCTAAATCACTATGAGCAGTAAAAACATAGAAAACGTCTAGCATGAGTGAGAGATGTTCTTAAACACAAAACACTTCATGCAAGGCTCACCTGGAAGTAACTTGGCGATCGCTCGCTTGCAGATGCAGCAGCGGCAATAGAGAGCAGACTCAGGCAGGTTGATACTGTCTTCGTGACATTATTCTCAAGTAGTCTGCATGAGCATCTTGTAGACCTTCGCAGAAGTTCCACTCGGCATAATATTTGGTACACGATACTCAACGACTTTGGGAGCCGAGTTCAATTATGGACGTGTTGGAGAAACAACATGCATTATTACACACACGATCTACAGTTGCTTTAGCGCATAATATTTGCCTCTTACGGCTGTGAACAGAGTCCTACTCTTCTGTATATCAAGGCATTCGCCTTGCTATTTATTTCAGTCAGTCTTTGTGACTCTACTAGTGTTATTGTTTCTTCAGAACAATAGTCATTTCAATTTAGCTAGAGAGACGGACAGAGTTATTTGTCTGTAGGCTACTTGGTGAATCGCGATCACTCGACATTAGATGATTATTAAAACCTAGCAGACTCAGGTCCAACGACTCCGGTCCACACTACATAAAGTGAACGCCGGTGCAGTCTTCTAGAAACGATTTCGCAGAAGTTCCAGTCGGCATAATGTATGGTACACGGTATTTGACGACTGTTGCCAACTTGGCGAATTTGCGATCACTCGACTGTAGCCAACTTGGCAGACTCAGGTCCAAAGACTCCGGTCCACACTACATAGTGAACGCCGGTGCAGTCTTCTAGAAACGATTCCGCAGAAGTTCCAGTCGGCATAATGTATGGTACACGGTATTTGACGACTGTTGCTAACTTGGCGAATTTGCGATCACTCGACTGTAGCCAACTTG
This sequence comes from Bryoerythrophyllum caledonicum, assembly GCA_963971425.1. NCBI lineage: Eukaryota > Viridiplantae > Streptophyta > Bryopsida > Pottiales > Pottiaceae > Bryoerythrophyllum > Bryoerythrophyllum caledonicum. The sequence goes on from OZ020514.1 coordinate 10,644,575, forward strand.
GCAGACTCAGGTCCAAAGACTCCGGTCCACACTACATAGTGAACGCCGGTGCAGTCTTCTAGAAACGATTCCGCAGAAGTTCCAGTCGGCATAATGTATGGTACACGGTATTTGACGACTGTTGCCAACTTGGCGAATTTGCGATCACTCGACTGTAGCCAACTTGGCAGACTCAGGTCCAAAGACTCCGGTCCACACTACATAGTGAACGCCGGTGCAGTCTTCTAGAAACGATTCCGCAGAAGTTCCAGTCGGCATAATGTATGGTACACGGTATTTGACGACTGTTGCCAACTTGGCGAATTTGCGATCACTCGACTGTAGCCAACTTGGAGTCCTTGTCTGTAGGCAACTCTCCGTACTTGTCTGTAGACAACTTGGCGTATTGCGATCACTCGACAGTATATGATTATTAAAATCTAGCAGACTGAGAGCATCTCCACGCGGAGACTAAGAAATGGAATATTGAACCAATTTGGGGATAGAAAGTTGCACCCGAGTGCTCAAAATGGGGAATCGTTATTTAATTTTAAAAGTTTTGGAGCATGGCACAAAGAAATCTCCTTGGATGGGGGAGTGTGCCATTTTTTGATGTTGGCGACACTACCATCCTTGCGACACGTGGTGCCATGTCAGTGGTGGCGACACGTGGCACCGTGTCATTGGTGGCGGGAGGTGAAAGGTGAAAGCCTCTTTTCGGAAGAAAAAAATTGGAGCTTGCAGTGGAGCCAAGCAAACGCCAAACCCTAAACCACTCCTAGCATGGAGGAGATTTTCCGTCCTAGCGTGGAAAATTCCACGCCAAGAGTGGAGATGCTCTGAGGCAAGTTGACAATTGTAGTTTAGACATGAAGTAGACATTCCAACTATATACTCGCCCAGGGTGAATTGACCCCCTCGTTGGTACTTATCCGAGGTGGGCCCCGTCTTATTTGCATGGGGTCATCTTTCTGGCCTTCTTATTTTGGGGGGTCCAGAGGTTTTTTTTGGATTTTTTTGACAAATTTGGGGCCTACGGCTATTGTTTACCCTATAGGATCCTCCGTTGCTATAATTAGGACCTTATCCAAAAACAAAATTGGGGCCAGATTTGGCCCACCACCTCGTGGGCCTCTCGGGTAAGTACCAACGAGGGGGTCAATTTGGCCTGGCCTATGGACTCTGGTCCACAAAAGAAGAAGAACGTTGGTCCCCGGCAGGGGGCCGGTGTGAATAAAGTGTCTGTTCATTCCACCCCTAAGACCATGCCCACCAGGCATAGAATTAGTAGCATGGAACTACTCCCCCCTCTCGAGAGTAGACACTCTGTAGCAAGTAACAAAACATCCAAGAAACCGACCAAAACAAAGACATGCCTAAGCAAAGGGAGGGGAGTGGAAAAAGAAAGGGAGAGGAAGAACGGAAGTAATTCTTAGATGTATGCATTTTAAGAAGTGTAAGGCGGTCTAAGGTGGGAGACGTGTGGGTCGATTGGGGGGGGTTGATTTTATGGGGAGTCTTGTATGTTAGGGAGGGCTTGGTTGTTTTAAAGTTTACGTTTATGTAGTAGTATAGACACAGCATGTTGAATTGCAATGTTATTAATGTTTTTGAAGGTATTTTTGATTGGTGCCATAGGTATTTTAAAAGTTTCTTCCAGAGTTTTCATAGATGGGACAAAGGTAGTGGCACGGGCGCCAACTGTAATGACAATAAGGGGGTCTACTTTCCATCCGAGGGCTATGATATCATCAATAAGGAGTTTATATTTATTTATTTTGTTTTCAATTTTTTCTGGGCTGAATCTGTCGTTACAATATGTGAATTCAATGAATTGGATGGTGTAGTCTTGGTTTATGTGGTCAGGTGGTGGGTTATTGCATGCTAATTCTCTGATGCAGAGTATATCCAGTTTAATCCTTAAAGGCCCAAGAGTCCCCTCGGGGGATTGTTGAAGGTCTGGGCAGGTTCCTATGGTGTCAATTCAAAACATTTTTTATTGAAATTTCTACTATAGATGGAAATTACTAAAAGCTCTATGTGAATACAATTTTTTTCCAAAATCCGACATTCAATGCAAAAGTTATAGGGTTTTGAATTTCAAATGGGAAGAGCGGGTACTTCGGGCAGCTCCAAAAACTTTTGCTAGAACACTGTATCAAATGTGAGATTTTCAATACTAGCAAGTAATATTATTTTTTTCTCAAATTTTCAAAAAACATTTTTTGTCTTTAGTTTAACCCCTAAAGGACCACGACCACTTTCGCTCTAAAACCAGTCCAAAACTGCCACTGCCAAAAAGGGACATAGAAATCACATTTTAAAGTGACTTTTGGATTTTCAACCATAAGATCTTTAAATAGACTTCTATATAAACATGCCATAAAATTTTGGTTGCAATCCACTCCACGGATTGATAGATTTTAGTGTTTAAAGTCATAACAATGGTTCATTTTCTTCCCTGTGTTGAGTAGATCAACAGACTTTGACTTCACTTTGTATCAAATTTTGCATTGTACAAGGTCTTAAGCATGATGTTATTTCCCAACACACCAATTTTTAGAGGTAAAAAAGGGGTGTAGCATATTCAAAACAAGTGTGCAAGGAGTGGATATTCAAAAATTGTCATTTCACGTTTTATTTTTTTGTGAACTACGTAAGTATTCAAATGATAATCCAAACGGTTAATGAGAAGGTTTTCACCACATATTGTTGTTGAAAAAATAAAAAGTGAAAAATATGAAGATCTCTAGGTTTTATGTAGAAAAGATGAAGTTTTTTTCCCCCGTTGCCCGACAATGTGTGAAAATGTTTGACTTGGAATAAAATGCCTTTTTACACTAAAGGCAAGATTTTTTTTTGAAAATTTCCAGAAAAGGAAATATTCTTTATATGTGTGAAATATCTCAATGTCAATAGAAACTTTTGTCAAAAAATTTGGAGGTGCCCGGTGTCCCCACTTTTGGCTTTCAGTGGTACTAACTTTCAAACCACAAATCCAAAAAATAAAATAAAAATATGTCCACAAAGCTCTTATGAGAGGCTATCTAGAATTAAAAAATTAGAGAAAAAATAATTTTTTTCGAATTTTAGGAATCTGCCCAAAATCAGAAATCCCCCCGAAGGAGACTCTGGTCCTTTAGGGGTTAAAATGAGGGTGGGCGGGGCTTCGTGCCTCCCCGCGTTGCTTCATAGCATCCCCACCCGTGCTCAAACCCGGTGGGCATTCAATGCATTTGCATTGAATAGTGGCGGGGCCCTACCACCCTCCTTTCGCACACTCCGCTGTTGTTTGAGCAGCGGGCCCGGTGGCTGTAATCCGGTGTCCACTGATTGGTTGCATTCATTGCAAACATTCTATATTCTCGCATCTTGGGTGGTGCAGCCTATAGGATTCTTCTGGGCATACGGCTCAACTGTGAGCCGGTGGGGCTTCCTCTTGAGTTCTCACCCTGCGTATCAGAAAGAACTCCACACCACCGCAACAGGGAGCGGGTAGGGGTGGGATGCTCTCAGAGCATGGCCACCGGTGATCAATCCCGGTGGATCCCAAACAGTGGACATTGCGTTAGTTCACAAACATGTGGGCAGGCTTGACCCACCGTTGCCGGGTGTCTGAGCTTGTCCGGTGGGGAGACGACAAACCTATTAATGTTGATATTCTATTAAAAAAAAAAAAGTGACCAATGGCCATGGACCGGGCGCTCCAGCCTTGCCCTTCACACTCACAGCAGCGGAGTGTACGGGGAAGGGTGAGAGCACGCCCGGTGGATGGCCCCGCCACTTTTTCAATCAATGCGCACCGGGACTGCGTCCCGGTGGCCATGCTCTCAGGTACTCCGCTCGGGTTCTGCTCTTCTTGTGTTGCCCCGGCCACTGTGTTTTGTGTTGCCCCGGCCACTGTGTTAATCTCGGCTCCCCTTCTCTTCTGCTCCTCTTCTCCTCTCTGCTCCTCTACTCTTGCTCCTCTACTCTTCCTACTGAGGCTCTGCGCTCGGGTTCCTTGGCGTTGCACTCCGCCTGTACAAGGCTCTGCAATCTGCGCTCGGCACGAGTTTGAGGTGTGGACTCGGGCTCTTGGGCGCTCCTCTACTCTTCCCACCGAGGCTCTGTGCTCGGGTTCCTTTGCGTTGCACTCCGCCTCTACCAGGCTCTGCAATCTGTGCTCGGCAGGAGGTTGAGGTATGGACTCAGGCTCTTGGGCGCTTAGCACTCTTCTCACTTAGAGTTGGTGACTTCTTGTGTGTGTAAAAGGTCCGTCTCTCTGGTGAATGATCTGGGTGTTGATGCCGAGGAGGTCACCAGACTTCACAGGTTGCTTTTTATTCGTGATGCTGATAATTGGGGCGATCTCGTGTTGGTGGTGCTGCTTACTGTACCATACATTATGCCGAGTGGAACTTCTGCGAAATCGTTTCTAGAAGACTGCACCGGCGTTCACTATGTAGTGTGGACCGGAGTCGTTGGACCTGAGTCTGCTAGGTTTTAATAATCATCTGATGTCGAGTGATCGCGATTCACCAAGTAGCCTACAGACAAATAACTCTGTCCGTCTCTTTAGCTAAATTGAAATGACTATTGTTCTGAAGAAACAATAACACTAGTAGAGTCACAAAGACTGACTAAATAAATAGCAAGGCGAATGCCTTGATATACAGAAGAGTAGGACTCTGTTCACAGCCGTAAGAGGCAAATATTATGCGCTAAAGCAACTGTAGATCGTGTGTGTAATAATGCAGGTTGTCCCTCCAAGACGTCCGTGTTTGAACTCGGCTCCCAAAGTCGTTGAGTATCGTGTACCAAATATTATGCCGAGTGGAACTTCTGCGAAATCGTTTCTACAAGATGCTCATGCAGACTACTTGAGAATAATGTCACGAAGACAGTATCTTTTTCCTTTTTCTTTTTTTGGCACAAAATCAAAACGAATTTGAATTGCAAAAAGAAACCAATACAACCAACTTGCACGCCAAGGCCGGCAGCGCAGGACCGACGAGAAAGTCACGAAGACAGTATCAACCTGCCTGAGTCTGCTCTCTATTGCCGCTGCTGCATCTGCAAGCGAGTGATCGCCAAGTTACTTCCAGGTGAGCCTTGCATGAAGTGTTTTGTATTTAATAACATCTCTCACTCATGCTAGACGTTTTCTATGTTTTTACTGCTCATAGCGATTTAGCAAGCTTTATAACAAAGGGGAAGTTGCAAGACAGGACATACTAAGCAGTGAATCTAGTAGTCGTCTACAGACTTACATGTAGTATACTGCACAAGGAGTTCTTCAGGCTCTGCTTCAAATGTCCGACCCCTGCTCTAGAAGTCGTCAGTAGCACTGTAGCATTTCGTTCACCCTTAACGAGTACTGTTTTCTCTTTTCTTTTCCCCAGTTCACTACTGTTTTGTTTTATTTATTATGTTTCGGTTGCTTTCAGATTGATCTCTGCTTTGATTTCATTGTTGGATGCGCTTGTGATGTTGCGTGCACGTTGCAGGCTTGGTTGTGGTGGTGTAAGCACCGTGTGTGGCTGACATCCAGGATTCTTTGGATTTGGCAGTCGTTCACCCCTTGTAAATTTAATTTCCATTTTATTTTTATTTTTTCCATTTCACCACTGTTTTTTTTTTTTGGTTTTGGTTTCGGTTGAGTACAGACTGTTCTCTGCTTTGATTTCATTGCTGGATGCGCTTGTGATGTTGCAGGCTTGGTTGTGGTGGTGGAAGCACCGTGTGTGGCTGACATCAGGAGACTTTGGATTTGGCAGTCTCACTTTATTGAAGGATTGAAGGAGTTTTTGTCTAACACGTACAACCGTGCGAAAACTGACGAAAATGTACAAGCCCGTGAATACAGGTACATGCCACAGCCGATGGTGTCCAGCGTATCTTCCCGCCTTTATGGACAACATTACACAGTTGCCGGTAACTGCGTTGTGCACAAATGTCTCTTGGACGTTTCAGTACCTCCTCAATTCTGAATCAGATCAGCTTTTACTTGAATACAATCAGTGGCTTCTCCCGGCTTGCCAGCTCTGGTGTGGCGAGCCAGGTCACCAGCTTCTCCAGTTGCAATCTGCCCAGGTGTCGCGGACAGTGGCCATATTCATCTGGTTCATGGTGATACTGATGATGACTTGTGCTGTTTTCCAATTGGTGTCGATTTTCTTTGAGAGGGGAGCAAGAAAAGTGGCCATGATTGGAGGCCCCTTTTTTCTGGCTTTCATGGCCTTGAGTGTCAGCTTCCTTTCATCGGGGGCATACGACACAGTATTCTATCCAATTGTTGGAGCAACGAACGTGGCTGCCTTAAGCTACTTTTTTTCAAGTTTCCAGTACAGCATCGGTGTAACGTATGAGCTAGCTTCAGCAACTGCACTAGTTTTCACCATGTTCCCAACATGGAATCTATTCATTGTGAACAGATCCTGGTTATTCGAATTCGAATTTGAAGTTGATCCGAAATCAGTTAAAGAACTGATCCGGCTGGTGTTAACGATGTTGATAGTATCCTTACTTTGGATCATCCATTCATGTATATATAGAACAGTCGTGTTCAAGGCTAGTTGGATTGCAGCATTCAATAGACAAAAGCGTGAGGGAAAAACTGAAGGCAAAGACTTTATGAGTGGATTGTGGATCCTGTCAGGTGCCCAAGGTCATCCAACATGGCGGACTCCTACTGGCCAAAGCTTCGGACTCTACTTGACTGTGTTTTCATGGATTGTTGCTGTGAGAATTCATAGTTTTGTGGCACAAGAGAACTACTGCGAAGAAGATCTGATCCTGTTCCACATATTGTGGTGGGCACCGCCTATAATTTTGACACTGGCAATGTTGACCACTCAATTCTGCATGTGCAGGAAGGCTTCTTGTGATGTCCAAGGTACTTATATATACTCAGCCCTTCAGCGCACTTTGATAGTGTACAAGGTAAAGAGTTGACATATGTTGGTGGTTAAACATCCAATGTTTAATAATGATGCATCACTTTTTTGGCAGGCAATATCTGTACTTCGCTCTGGGACTGGATAGTGGCTGACATTGAATTGCTGTGGAAATCCAAGAAACACATGGAGGAAGCATTAATCAGCTACAGATTGGGAAGAGACACTTTGGAAGTAGAGAACAGCGAAGAGGTGAGAAAATACAAAATAGCATTTTGTGGTGGGATGGTGGATGACAAGTTGCTAGCTACAATATTGTGGGTGGCTGAAGTCATTCTCATGGTGATCGCATATCCTGGCATCTTAGTATGTAAAAGTTTACAGTCGCTTGGAATACATATTACCAGGCTGAAATGGTGCCAAGGCTCATCAGACTTTAAGTTGAGCGAAATGATTCGAGCATATCAAGTAGTATGTGAGCGGTGTTCCAAGGCTATCAAATCCGACACGGGAGAAGAGAGAACCACATATAAACGTTCAAGGATGGAAAACCATGATGGCTTACAATATTTGGAGATTGACGAAGCCATTCGCACTATGTTGAGAAAACGCAGCAAGCACATTCAGCTATCTCTTGTACTGGACAATTTAGGTCCATCATGCTTCTTATACTTACTTGCAATGCTTAAGGAGGTGTTGAATGTAGAAACCACGTCAGAATTAGAAACCCCGATACTCGATGTGAATGGAGAGGATGGCTCCAACGAAGGAACCACGTCATTAGAAACCCTGATACTCGATGAGAATGGAGAGGATGGCTCCAACGAAGGAACCACGTCATTACCTGAGGATAGTGCAGAGGATGACTCTAAAGGAATGAAGGCATTGGAGTCAGGAGCCACATCACCTAATCCGATTGTAGAAGACTCCGACGGGTTGAAGGCGTTGAACTCAGGAAACACAACACCTAATTCAATTGCAGAAGACTCTGACGGGTTGAAGGCGTTGAACTCAGGAAACACAACATCTAACTCAATTGTAGAAGACTCCGACGGGTTGAAGGCGTTGAACTCAGGAAACACAACATCTAACTCAATTGTAGAAGACTCCGACGGGTTGAAGGTGTTGAACTCAGGAAACACAACACCTAATTCAATTGTTGAGGATGACTCCATCGAAGATATCGAGTGATAAAGTTGAATTGTATTGCTTGAATTCACTTAGAATTCAAACTTGTAAACATGAATAGAGATTGTTCATGTAGCTCATTTATGTTGACAGAAAAACCTGTTGTTTCTGTTCGTTGATATGCAATTGAGCTTCTTCTGCAAATTTTCTGTGTCAATACATCGACCCTTCCAGAATCCTTCTCCGGTGAGATTCTGCCACTACCGTAACCAGAGTTCCTTGTTGGCAGACGTGACGTTGCATGTGCATGATCGCATACGAATGAACCTGATTCATGCCGTCGATGAAGACCAAGTGTGTCTATATTCAGTAGATATAAGATGGAAACAACAAGTACATGTAGTGACTTCGATAGCATGATCGGTGAGTGCAGTTACTTGTTCACAAGTTGGGCAGGTGTAGATTATTACTGTCTGTGAATTCAGGTGATCAGTTAGAATTTGAGGAAGCAGCAACGTCAAGTTTAGTTCAGTGCTAGATCTGGAACCACTCATGATCGCATACGAATGAACCTGATTCATGCCGTCGATGAAGACCAAGTGTGTCTGTATTCAGTAGATATAAGATGCAAACAGCAAGTACATGTCCTGGCTTCGAAAGCATGATCACCGGTGAGTGCAGTTACATATTCACAAGTTGGGCATGCAGGTGAAGATTATTACTGTCTGTGGATTCAGGTGATCAGTTAGAATTATTTTGAGGAAGCAGCAACGTCTTAAGTTTAGTTCAGTGCTAGATCTGGAACTACTCATGATCGCATATGAAGTTTATTCAACTTGGTGCTTGCATGATTTGATGTTAGCTAGGCTTTATGCTGAAGCGGTTGTTCGACGTTGGCACACAAGTTCTTCGACTAAACCAATTTTTTTAACCGAATGATTCATCGTAAGAGGCAATCTGAATGAACTTGCGATGATGCAAGAAGAGCGTCAGACATACTTCAACTGAGAGGCACAGTTAGTAAAATTAAGAAAGAAAATAACGCAGACATGCCATTGACTAACTTCAATATGATGGGCTTGAAGAAGGAAACGATCAAGCGTCACTACAAGGAAATAGGGTGTTTAGCAACGTTTTGAAAAAAATTTAAGCAATGTCTAAGGGCTTGCTTTTGAAAGAAGGAACAGGTGTAGCGTGGTTTTATGTACAAAGCAAGCCCTTAGGCGTTGCTAAACACCCTTCTTTCTTGTAGTGCATGGTTGCTCGACCTTTAAACACATGACAAGCAACAATAAGTCTTTGTCCTTCACCCTCGATGGGAGGTCCTCCTCTTTTACAAGCTCCAGATTTCCTTATCTGGTACGCCGCAAGCAGTTTCAATCCGTATGTCATGACGATCAACAAGTCACAAGGACAAACGCTTCTCAATGGCATCTACCAAAGGAATGATGTTTTTTTCTTATGGACAATTGTATGTATTTTGGCGTGCAACAACTCCCGAAAAGTTTCTGTGCTCTTAGAAGGAATAGCACACGTAGGGACAAAATAATGTGCAATGTTGTATACATCAAAGCGCTTTTCTAATCACATTTTCATCCAATTTCATTCACCGTTTACTCCATTCCACAGTGCATGACACTTGTGGATCCTTTTTTTTTGTTTGAATTTCGGTTTTTGTGCATTCTATATTTTGTGGAAAATATGGTTATGTCAACTATATGCCCCCTCCTTCACAAAGTACAAGATTTTCAATATTTTTTTGCGCTTCTCTGTTAGAGACAACGGGTCCCGGTTTGATAACTATGGAAGTGCATAGTGGTCTTTGAACCAAGGCTAGAAGTAGTTTGATTCTTAAATTGGTCACAATATTCTACATATATGGGGTTGTATTTGAACATGATAAGATTCAGATGTTCAAATGGCGTCCAAATGAAAGATGTTAGTTGAAGAATCTGCAATTTAGAGGAAGTCTTGTTGAACATTAATACATTTTTTGTATTCTATAGAGTAAAGTGCGTGCATGTGTATATGATTCCCAATTGACATTTAAAGACTGAGTTGTCTTAGAGAAGTAGAGGTCATACTGTACCACAAATCTTTGGTTGGTTCTTTTTGTCAGTTTCTTAGATCATTCGATTTACAATTAAAACATGCATTTCAATATATAATATAACATTCAATCAATTCAAGCACAAAATGCTCATCTACTTCACAAAGTAAACTTGACATATATTCAACTAACATTAATTTGTACAATCTTCTATAAGATAAATTTTCATGTACACAATCATATATATAAGATAGTTTTCATACAAACATTCATCAATAATCTTATGAATCCTTTCAAATATTTCAAAATAATATATATACAAGGACATGGAATTCTATAATGGAGGAAATGATTTTCATTAAATCACATTAATGTGATGCTTAAGAAATCTTTAGACATATTTGAAGCACTTCTCTACTATGTTAGAATGTCTTTTGTACTTTTTTTACTGAATGAAAGTTCCATCTACATATATAGGTTGTATATGAATTGAATTGTAGAACCTATCCTTCTTCATGTAGTTGTTGCAACCACATGTAATGAAGTTTCTTAGTACTACCTATCTTAATCTAATTTCTAAAACAATAATAGTACATAAAAATGGATTTTAAAAGAAAGTAAATTCACGTTTACAAATCCAATTCCTTTTATAATTATCTGACTTTTCTTGTGATGAGATTAAAGACCTATATGTATATGTATGTATGTATGTATGTATGTATGTATGTATGTATATAATTCATATTATTGGATATAATATTTTACTTGGCGGATGACTTATCAATTACTTACTCAAAGATTTAATTTTCATATGATGCAAATTTTTATTATTAAGATTGAGTATATTGGTAAGAAAAAGAAGTCCGGTCCCATCAGAAGAAGGGGGTTGGAGTAAATAAAGTGTATGTTTGTTCCACCATTAAACTGATGTCCACCAGACATGGATTTAGTAGTATAAAACTACTCCCCCCTCTCAAGGGTAGACACTATATAACCTAAAAAATAGAGTATATTGGTACTACTCATGTATTACAATATCCGGCATCATAATTTATAAAATATTTTACCTCCACATAAAAACATATAATCAAATTGAAACAAATAGTGCATCTTATACTAAATTGAATAATTACTATAATACCCTTTGTAACCATCAATTAAGAAATGGCCTATATTTACAAAAATGACTTTAGAAAAAGCCATGCAAATGAAATGGTGGTAGTGGGGACATCAAGCAGTGGAGTACAACCAATCAAGTGTTTCTAATTGGTTTTTTTAGTTATTGTTTTAAACTATGCAAAGAATCTTTGAAGTTATTTTTTGAAACAAAATTAACCAAATTCTCTACTGATCATTGTCACTATTATGCTTTTATAAATTTACAACGTCCAATAGTTTCAAGGTATCCTTTAAAAAAAAGTAGATTTTGTACAAAAATAATTTGAGGTGCATTCATCAAATTTTTTGTAGATGTCTACTTCTTAATACATAAAAATTTAATCAAATCTTAAACGTCTAAGCTAGAAGTGGAAGAGTAATGCTGATTAATGATTAATGTGCATAAGGAGTCTATTGGAGGTAGCACATCTAAGTAGGCCATTGGGACCTAAGTAGCACATGCTACCCTTGTTGCCTCTTCTTGAAGGTTGACTCTATGTAACATAGTTACTAACCATAATTTATTTATTAACTTATTTAATGCCTAAGCTACAATGAACCCGTTGAAGTTAAGAACTCACTTTAAAGGAATATTAGGGTTTGTCTAAGAATTAGAAAATACTTAACCCCTAAAGGCCCAAGGCATTTTCACACCAAAAATGCTACAAATTTGCTTGTTATAGTGCAATGAGTACAAAGGGAAACAAAGTCTTTTATTTCTACATCTAACCATAGGATCTAAATTAGAGCTCACTAAGTGACGTCTTCACAAAATTTCATAATTTTTTACCGCACAGATTGAAAGCTTATAGTGTGTGAAGTCGAGAAAATGGTTCAATTTTTCCCTGCATTGAGTGGATCAGCAAACTTTGACTTCTCTTGGTTTGAAATTTTTGCACTACACAAGGTCTAGATTCTTTACCATCTTGCTAAGCATGAAGTTAGTTTCTTGTACACCAATTTTTAATGGTAGAAGAAGGGTGTAACATATTCAAAACAATTGTGCAAGGAGTGGAGGTTCAAAAATCACCAACTTACATTATATATTTTTTGTGAACAAGATATGTTCTAGATGAAAATCCAAACAGTTGATAAAAAGGGTTACAACACATCTTGTAGTGAAAAAAATGAAAATTACACAATATGAATATCTCTAAAATTTTTGTGGAAAAGAAAAAGTATATGTAGTACCTTGCCCGACAATTTGTGACAATGTGTGAAGATGTTTGACTTGGGTAAATGTGCTATTTTTCACTAAAGAAAAGATTTTTTTTTTGACAATATGAAAGAAAATAACATTACTTGCCATTTATTGAAATTCTCACATTTGACTGAGTATTCTAGTAAAAGTTTTTGGGGTGGCCCGACGTGCCCGCTCTCCTCATTAAAACTTCAAAACCCTGTAACTTTTGCATTGAATGTCAGATTTAAGAAAAAATGGTATGCACACACAAAGCTTTTAGTAATGTCCATTTACTTTAAAAAAATTAGATAGAAATGTTTTAAATTGACACTACAGGAACTTGCCCAAATTCTTAGAGTTCCCCAAGGGAACTCTTGGGTCTTTAGGGGTTGAATGGGTTCTAAAAGGACCTAGAATGAAAAATATTTCCAACATTGATGTTTTTAAAAGGGTCGTGTTAGACACACTAGTGCCAAATTATCAATTAATCTTAAAATAGAGTTGTCAAACACAATCATTCTCATAAACTCATTTTTCACCTTGTGAAAAAAAATAATAGAAATTTTCTGAAGCTATTTTTAGAAGATCATTTCTGCTGAACTAGACCCTTGGGTACGGTACCAGCACCAGAGGAGACATCCAGTAACTACAAATAACTCCAAATTTTTGTTGTCCCTATCGACATCCCATTCTCCGTACCCTTGTGATGATGGCCATTGGCCGCATGCTACACCTGTAGATTTTTGAAGCAAATTACATAAAAGCTGTTACGCATATGGTACAGTCCTTCTTCAGATTGCAAGTGTGAGCCACAACTTTGGGATGTCAGATTGAGCTATTGGGTTTTATCTGGCAGGGATACTCGAAGATTTTGTATGCAATCACAAGCATCACCATGCCCTTTCGGCTTCGCGTAATGCAACACCACTCGCATCTTTGACAAAACTTTGCGTGTTTTGCTTCAAACAAGTTAATAGCCACGTCCTGATCAAAACATTCACCACTGGAGCACCCAATGCGTTGTACTAATGGTAAGGCCACTATGTTACTTAGACCGGGACACATTAATTTGGTTCTCTAAGGTCAACTCTTCAAATGCATATGAGGTAAATGCCCCCTCGTAACCGACAAGTTAACCCCGAAAGGACCACGGACTATTTTGCTCAAAACTAGTCCAAAACTATCACTGTCAAAAAGGGGCATGAAAATCACATTTTAGAGTAAGGTTTTGGATTTTTAACTACAAGATCTTTAAATAGATTTCTACATTAACATGCCATGGTTTTTTGGTTGCAATTCACTGTACAGATGTGAAGATAATAGGGTTAGAAGTGCAAGAAGAAGTTCTTTCCCCCCTGCCCGGCAATGTGTGAAGATATTTGACTTGGGTTTAAATATTTTTTTGCACTAAAGACAAAAAATATTTTTGACGCCTTCAAATATTTTTGACGCATATATAAGGAGAACAAATAACACTAAAGACAAAAAATATTTTTGACGCATATATAAGGAGAACAAATAATTATACAATATTTTAATCTAATTTTGGCACAAAAAAACCAAATATTAATTGGAAAGAAGAACCAAGAAACAACACAAAGAGTGCATCAGGGCCAACCTCATAATAGTCACGACTAGACCACAAACAAACTGACGGACCTTGAAAACTATGTCACCTTGCCTATTGCACACACCCTTAAAACAACCCCAATTGGGGTCAAACGAGGTGGTGGCTTCCATTCTACTTTGATTGGAATCAGCCTTCACGACCGGACCCCACGCCACTCTTCCATGGTCCATCAAGCCTTGCAAAATAACACTCCGCACCTTGTGCTTGCTCCAACACTAGTGGTTGATAACCTAGTCATTCTTAGCTATTGAGATGGTCCACAGAGTATAAGTACAGTAGGATACCCCACTTTTGGTGTCATAGTGTCCTATATTCATAACAAATTTATTTAAAATGTACATAAGTGAGGAGAATTACATTATTGAATATGGTGGAATGATTGACATTACTAATGGATTCTAAGGTCCAAGGGCAATCTTCCATTTGTAATCAATATTTAGTTTTACTCACTAAAAGCTGGGAATTCAATATAAAAAAATTGGAAATAATTTTCTTACACTTTTGTTGGTTGGTAGAGGAAGCCAATAAGATTCTACATGTAGGTCTAACTATTGTTTAATTTGTTTGTCTTTGAAATAACTCTAAAATAAGAATTTTGGTTTTTTTGGTGTCACAATGTACCTCGTTTCATGTTTAGCATTCCTTGAAAAATTCCTTGTAGAAGGAACTAAATAACAAAAAATTAGGCCCACATGGAGAATCAAGTTAACTTCCATCACCAACCAACCAGAATGAAAAATAACTAATTTTTAATAAAATTATTGAATTCTCCATTTTTGCCAATTTTGTTTAGGGCATAGTGTGATTCTACCCAACAACGTGATGCCCCTCAACAGAAGCCAGGTCGTGCTAATGCCCCTGAATTTTCTCAGCCGTGTCAAAAAGATGGCATGCCTTAAGCTAGTCCTTTCCATTGCGTTCCACAAAGATTTTTCATCGCGTTAAGGATCCTAACATTAATAATAATACATTATTTTCAATGATAGACAATAGAATTATAATTTCAACCCAAGTGATTTCATATTTGAAATTTGAATTGGTTATGAACTTTCAAAGTGTGCTCCCATGTTTAGCCAATGACTGCCATTAGGTACCCTCACAAGTGTTGACCAGAAGTAAGGAGTCTCGATTAGTAGCAAACTTCCATTTGAAGTTGAATGGGTGGTAATGGGATGAAGGTGGGTTAGATATACCTCCAATTTTTAAAATCTTGGTGATGAGTTTTGGTTGGTCACTGGGGAGTTATTTAAAACGTGCTTTTGAGTGTGATCTTAACTTCTTGTAGTACTAAATTTTAAAATCTTATAGATGACAATAGTAAAAAGTTGTTTAGATTAGTCTCATAATGTCTCATCTCAAAGAGGTACTTTTGAGGTGGTTTTGATGAAATACATTCACCGTTGTTCAAGGGTAAAAGTAGTAATAAAATATCTTTTGAAACCTCGGATTTTTAGAGAAAACTTCATTTATTGAATACTTCTTAAAAATCATAAGATTTTATAAAGTTGTGAACTTTTCATTGTGTATACTATCTAAATTAGGTGTGAATATCTAATTAATTTGAATAAAGTAAAAAGATCAATGTAATATAAATTATTTTGTTATTTAGTAAATATGGAACTTTGGATATCATGATCGATGATGGAATAATCTCAAATTTACATACTTGGCATATATAATTGTCATTTTCATTAAGATGTGTACAATGTTTGTTCAATCATAACATTTTGTATAAAAGATGATTTGTACATAAATCCTAATTTAATCTTTCACATAAATCGTGTACTGTACAATCATCTTGCTTCAAAGGCTATCTTTTTAAATTAAGATACAACATGTCTTTAATTTTAAAAATTGGACAGCTAGAAACCATAAAACAATCCAAACTTAGAAGCTTATATGATGAGCCTTTCATCTCAACCTTGTAACTTTAGCACAAAATTTTATTTATCCATGAAAGACATTTTAAACATAATGGATAAATTTGCACGTTTGAACAATTTTCTAAAATCTTATTTCATAACATTATTTTTGAAATTGTTTCTTGATATAGGCATATGGATAATCTCATCATGGTGTTTATTTCTTTGATTTGTAAGTAAAATTATATCTTAAATGATACAATTTTTTAAGGCAAACTATAGTAAAGAATTTTTTTTGATAACCTTTAATGTTTTTACAAAAAATTGTGTATATATATATGGCATAGAAATGAAGCATTTCATATTCTTCCAAAACTTAGTCCGTTTAATAAAAGAAGGCATGATGATTTCATCTTTAGATCTTATTTTATATTCAACTATTATATATTTAAACAAGAAATAAAGTTATCATTCTAAGGAACTGGCCAAATTCTATGCCCCTATACATTGTAGGGTTTTTCCCCTTATCCTAATTCCCTCCATTACTTGTGATTTTTGGCATGCATTGAACACATGGTAGAACATAATTTCATAAACTTAATGCAATGTGTAGTGGAAAGTTACGCCATTATTTTGAGTCAACCTATGTTGCCCATGTGTGCATAGGGTGAAAAGAAACTATATTGCAATCTTCAAATGCATGTAGTCTACAATACCCACAATCAAATCTTACTAAATTTTTAGAGTGTTTTTTAGTCATACTAAAAGTGAAGATCCCAGGGTTGAAAATAATAAAAGGTCCGATCTCATAACATCTCATCTTGAAAAAGCAATTTTAGCGTAGTTTTGTTGAAACATAATCACAATCCTCTAGGATTGAATAAAAGGCTTTGAATTGCTGTAATCCGTATAACAACTCAATCTTAGAATTTCATACAATCAACCTTTCAATTCAACCTTGTACAATACTCCACCCACAAGAATATGTCTTATGTTATAAGGTAAGCCTCCCCATAACCAACAAAAACCCATAGCCAACGCCTATAAAATTGGGGTATATCCAACCCTCTTCCATCCCATTACCACCAACTTAGCTCCAAATGGAGGTTTGCTATTAGTCAAGACCCTTACTTTTGGTTGTTGGTTATGGGGGTACCTACTGCTGCCCACCCACTAAACATGGCTGCACACCCACTAAACATGGCTGCACACTTTGAAAATTCATAACTAATGCAGTTTTCATCGAAAAAACATGAAATCACTTGGGTTGGAATTGTAATTCTATTGGCTATCACTGAAAAATAATAGTATAATTATCTCCTCTCTCCATATGCACATTCCTAAACTTGTCGGTTTTAGGGGGGCTTTCCTTAACAACTCTCCATTGTCACTCCTACCCCTACTCTTAAAGTGCAATTCATTTCAAATAGTATGCATGTATCATAGAAAATGTATAAAAAAATCACTTGGGGGAAGTTTGTTCATTGTTACTCCATTATGGTGTTGCACTTTGTTGTGTAACACTGGAAGTAAAACATCCGTTTTAATTTCAAATAAAAAGAAAGAGAAAAAAATCCACTTTAGACCAATATTTTGATAAAACTTTGGACCAAAAATTAGTTACCCATTCAAATTCCTGTCACTCAATAATTGTCATCTTACTGCATGCTCTTTAAAATAAACATTAGTCACAAATAACATCATAGATGGTTATAACCACTAATTCTGATATGTCATTTTTTTTCATCTTTTGGAATGACTTTATGATAGGACCTCATGATAGGACCCTAAACTACTAGACAATGGTGGAGAGATACCCAAATGGTTGCACGTTCAATTCCTTGTTGTGAAATCTTCTCCCTTCTTGACAAAAACACTTGCTGCAATTTGTCAATAAATAAACTTGTGTGTTTATAAAAGACCTCATGACATCATGTGTCACTCAACCATTGACTCATTCCTCCCCCATCCCAATCTTCATAGAAGAAAAGAAAAAGGACTAAACTTCCCTAATGAAGAAAAAAGCAATCTCCAATATTTTAGCAAAGAAATTTACCCCCAAAAGCAAAAAAGAAAAAGAAAAAACATTATTGCACAACCCCCCCAACAACCATTCACCGCCAGATATGCACCAGGGAATTTTTTATCTGCAAATCATTATGCAGAGTCGCACCTGGCCCAGTCAAACCCCTCAAAATCCAAAAAAAAAGTTTAAAACATTTAAGTACCCGAAAAATCTTTTTAAAAACAAAAAAATCTGGAGCCCACGTCTGTCTGCGAAAGCAATTACCGCAAATTATTCCCTCCTGACGCGTTTAGCCCCAAAAGCCAAGCGTGTCAACTGCCAAAGTGTTTGCCTAAAAAAATGTTAAGAAAAAGGACCCCTTTTCATTGGACCACTAATCATAAACTAAACTAAGACCTTGCTTCCCACGCTCCACGCCAGTGGCCCTTCCTGAGCACGCTACCACCAACCACCTGCCTCATCCCTAAACCCCATGTTTAATTAGCGAATGAGAATTAAAAAGGAATGTTTCCATTTAAAATTACTCCTTTCGCTTGCCCCTCACTGCCCCTTTTGCACTCGACTTGGGGTTGTTTCAACCCTTTAACAACAAGGCGACCATGTACAAATTTGAAATGTACCTAGTGCCATCATGTTGTTGTCTGAAATGTACCTAATGTTGTCAGTTCATATTTTGTCGCTTGTTGTTAAAGGGTTACGACTATGTGCACTAGGTGGGAGACGTTGGTTACGAGGGCTAGTGTCTTTGCATTAGCCTCATTGTCGTTATTGGTTAATTGCCGCCGGTCCCCCACGACTTTTGTTGTGGTTACTTCTTTTGCAACGAACATTTCTTTCCATTGTGTCCCAAAGCAAAGAAGCAAGAGTTCCATTTTAAATTATTCCTTCGGCTTGCCCCCCACTGCCCCTCCTGAACTCAATTAGCCCCTCCCTGCCCCTCCCCATTCAATAAAACAAGGAGAAAATCCTCCGGTTCATCCGGGCACCCCCCAAAAAAAACCATTGTTTGTGACGTGGGCGGGTCAAGATTTTTAGCTGGACCACCACGTGGCGTCCTGACAAGCGCTCTGCATGAGACGAAAGACGGGGAACCTAAACCCGCGGAACCCCAAAATGTACCCACCAGGCTACATCCCGGCCCACAAATCAGCATCTACCCCAGTCGTTCATTTCGCAGTCCCTCGTGGATGCATAACCATACCCCCTCCGAACATCTAACACAGCCCTTCATTTCACTCCTGAAATGTAGCCAGGGTGTACATGCGTGCCGTATTGACTGGAGCTGTTGGAATGTGTTGCGTTCAAGGGGCATCATTTAATGCTCAGCTGAAGTCCATTCTAGAAGTGTGTGTGAGGAAGTACAAAGCGCTCTTGGGATCTGCTTCATTCACAGGACGAAGCGTTGAGAATCTCTCACTATATCAGTGCCTGCTCTCAGTTACCAGTGACTTAGCTTTGTGCAGCGAGCGTTGCGTGCTTGAGCGAGTCCAGGAGCTTGTGTTGGCGATGTCTTATGCGATGGATCCGTGGGAGAAGCGCGTCGAGTTGCCCAGTGTACAGGAGGTATGGAGGTTCTGGTTTCGGTTTGCGAGGTTTTGTCGCGGGTGCCGGTCGTGTAGTTTTGGTTCTGGAAGTTTAGAACCGGTTTCTGTAGGTTTGATTGTGGTTTTCGGGAGCTTGTTTTCGGTTCTAGACGCTGAGTTTTGTTTCCGAAACGTCTGGGTTTGGTTTTGGAGCTCTGATCTGGCTTCGGACGGTTAGTCATGGGTCTGGAGGTTTGGTTTTGGTTCTAGGAAGTTCGGTTTCGGTTCTGGATGCTTAGCTTTGGTCCTGGAAGTTTAGATTTCGGTTTTGGAGCTCTGAGTTTGTTTCAGGAGGCTTAGATTTAGCTTTGGAAGCTTGCTTTCGGTTCTGGACGCTTAGTTTTGGTTCTGGGAGCTGAGATGTGTATTCTGGGGCTCTGATTCGGTTCTAGGAGTTTTGGTTTTGGACGATGAGTTGTGGTTTTGGAGGTCTAGTTTTTTGTTTTGGGGCTTTGTGTTGGTAGTGTTTGGGGCTGACATGGTGCGCTTGTGGTGGAGCAGGTGTTTTACGGGCCTCGGGAGCCGACTTATTTTGTGGATACGGAGCCTTACTATCAGAGGAGGCCGGTGATGGTGCCGCCTCCGGCCTACGTGCACGCTCGCGACGTGGATCCCGTGTACCGCACTCGCGCGCTGGTGGCGCCTTCGTCGACGCAGACGCACGTCGTTCCTGTGGGCGGCCCTGTTGTGAACACCGTGAAGTTGCATCCTCAGGTACGACGCCTTTTCTCCTTGATTGGACGTGAGTTCGAGTGGACGTCTGTTAGACGGTGAGCTGATCGAGTTCTCGTTGCTCTCGCAGGGTCTGGTTCTCAGCGTGCCAATGTGCTGCAACAAGTGCGTGGAGAAGGTGCGGAAGGCTCTGGAGGATTTGGACGGAGTGCGCGACATGATCCTGGATCAGTACAACCAGCTGGTGACGATCCACGGCGACGTGGACCCGGAGCGCGCGCTCCGCCGAGTGCGCCGCGTGAAGAAGCGGTCCAAGTTCTGGAAGATGGCAACCCAGCCGCTCCAGTACTCCGGCTCTCCCGCCACTGGCCACGTCCACTCCAAGTCTCTCATAAACGAGTACCGCGCGCCAGTCTACCGCACCTCTGCATATCGCGCGCCAGGCTACCACACCTCCGCGTACCGCGCGCCTGCTTACGCGCAGTACCTCACTCCGCCACGGCACCCTTCCAGCTCCTACTCGCGCGCTTACAGCTCCCCATACATCGACAGCGCCTACCGGTCCGGTTACGTCGAGCCTCGCGGCGTCTACAACCCTTACGGCAGGTTCGCGTTCGACGACTTGGAGCACCGCTCTCGCTTCGACCGCGGCACGCCATACCTCCAGATGATCGATGACCTCTAAAGGTGGACCTGCATCACACTTCTTTTTTTGCCGCAGTCCTACCTTGTTTTGAAGTTTTGGTTGTCGACGTTTTCCCTGCTGTAGAATTCACTGGTGTATTATTTGGGGAATCGTAACAACACACGTCAGGATTTATTATTCTCTTCGGTGGGACACCATGCTGCTCTCTTGAGAGGTTTTGTTGTAAAGTTACAGTTGATCTCACGAGCAGTGTCCTGTAAAGTCTAAAGGTAATAGAGCTGGAGATATAGCTTGATTATGATGATTAATTATGTAGTGATAATCAACATGAGAACACTTTAGAACTAGGTTTTGAAGCCCTCATTTGGGAGAGATTTCTGTTTCCTGTAAAGGTCATTACCAATGTGATACATCAATATTGCATTTTATGTATGACCTCTGGTACTATCACTTGCTTGTATGTATGCATGATGAATGTAATGTATGCGGAAGTGAATGTCTAGCTCAGGTGTTGTATTATCTTTTTCTAAAGGTTGTCATCCGGAGAAAAGGTGAACTTGACTTTGTTCACTTCACCCCTTCGCTTCGATCAGTTTGATTATGACGATTAATTATCTTGTGATAATCAACATGAGAACACTGTTGCGGTGTGTAGGGTAGAACTCGGTTTTGGAGTTCTTATTTGGGAGAGATTTCTGTTTCATGTGAAGGTCATTACCAATGTGATGCATCAATATTGCATTTTATGTATGACCTCGGCTACTATCACTTGTGTGTATGCATGACCAATGAAATGTATGTGGAAGTGAATTTCTGTAGAAATGGTGTGGTGAGAAGGAAAGAATTTTGCAGTGTTAAAGCAAAGTTAGCAATCCAAGGAATGAACAACTGTGTTGTCAAGCTAGTACCAGCTGGCTTTGCCAGGTAAGCTGGATTAGCACAGTGTCCTTTTTATGATTTAAAATTTCTTAATTCTGTTGATAAAGTTAAACTCCTTTAGGATGACACATGTGACGAGGCCTAGGAGTAGTCGTGAGCGGGTACATTTCACTGCGACTAGTCACTACATCATTTACACAGTGGGTACACTTCATTGCAACTGGTCACTCTAGTGCACATTCTCACTTCATTTGTTGGAAGTTTAGGGATGTAAGGAATTTAAATTAGGCAGTGGATCAAACATAGATGAAGTATGGGTCCACCAATTTGCAAATTATCCAAAAAGTGACCACCTGTGGGTCCTCTAGGGTTAAACATCAAATAATTCTGCATTCTAATTACATATGATTTTGTGGCATCAACTAGGGAACCAGACATTGTAGAATACGAATCAAAGAAGCTCTATAGTGACTATGTATACTCACATCTTTTCAATATAAGGTATAATAAGTTGTTAGTTATAATTGCCACTAACTTACAATCTATGTTAACTTACACTTTTGCTAATTTATAACCTCTGCTATGTTTCAAATCCTACCAACTTTATACCACCCCCATCCACCAGGGATTTGCCTAAATACCCCGGTCAAGCGTTGCACCAAGCCTCAGGCTTGAAAGGGTGGGGGGTAGGGACAAAACCGGCCCCTATTTTTGTGTTGGAGGGGGGCCATATTCGATCCAAGGGGAGGACTACGAGGGTAATTTGGGGCCACAGGCCCTAATTTTGAAAACAAAAAAAACAAAAAAAAACCTCTAGGACCCTAAAACGGGCAGGGCCAGAAAAATGGACACACTCGAGGTTGAGGTTTGGTGCAACGCTCAACCAGGATCAATAAAGATATCCATCCACCGGCGCCATCCTTAGCTGAGGGATGAGGGATGAGTGTAATTTATTCATGAAATACTCAAACTTGTATTTGCAATTGGTTTTCTAATTTAACAAACCTAGCTTTTCTTGGGGTGGCTTGGTGAGGTTTTTGAAACCACTGTTGAGTTATTAATAGTGATTGATTTCTTTTCCAGTAGGGCATGCTTACTCTTTCAATGACTAACATCTGGTTAGGCTCCTTTTGAAAACCACTTGCTTAATTTTTATTTGACTTTTCTAGTTCTCTTCTAATGGTTCTAAAGTCAATGAGGAATCTTGCTCATCTTTGTTTTTTATTTGAAGGCTACCTTAGCAATGGCTCTAGACTGTTCTTTGGATTCTCCATGAATTGAATTCAGCATAGCTAAAAATCTTGAAAATCTTATTGAAAATGTTTTAAATTCTAGACTTCATCAGAATTACTTTGAATCCAGATTTTTGTAGCACTTGAATTGCTCTTTGAGTACCACATGGCTGCGTGTTAATTTCTTTTAAAGTGGAATTTAGACGGGCTATTGAAACCTTCAATAGCCTCTCATAATTGCAATTCCATTTTTCTGTTCTTTTGAATGAGGGATAAGAAGGAATATTTGATAGAATATTTTCTACTTCAAAGTATCATGCCATCTTAACCCCTAAAGGACCAAGTGTCTGATGGGGGGACGATTTTGATTTTGGGCAGGTTTCTAAAATTTGAAAAAAAAATCTTTTTTTTGGGAACTTTTGAACCAGATTGTCCCTGATAAGAGCTCTATGGAGATATTATTATTATTATTATTATTATTATTATTATTATTATTATTATTATTATTATTATTATTATTATTATTTTTGGATTCATGGTTTGAAAGTTAGTACCACTCAAAGTTAGAAATGGGGACCTTGGGCAGCTTCAAAATTTTGCTAGAAGTCTCTATTGACATTGAGATTTTTCATTCATGTAGAGAATATTACATTCTTTGAAGATGTCAAAAAAAATTCTTGTCTTTGGTATAAAACAACATTTTAACTCAAGTCAAACATTTTTACACATTTCAAGCAAGCGGGGAAAAAAACTTCATCTTTCCTACATAAAACCTAGAGATCTTCATATCTTCACTCATTATTTTTTTTACAACAATATGTGGTGTAAGACTTCTTTTTGACTGTTTGGATTATCATTCTAAAACATATCAAATTCTCAAAAAATAAATTGTGAATTGACAATTTTTGAACCTCCACTCCTTGCATAATTGTTTTGAATATGCTACACCCCTTCTCTACCTCTAAAAATTGTTATATACGGAACTAACATCATGCTTAAGACAATGGTAAAAGATTTAGACCTTGTGTAGTGCAAAAAATTTGATTCCAAGTGGAGTCAAAGTCTGTTGATCCACTCAACGCAAGAAAGAAAATGAACCATTTTCTTGATTTCAAACACTATTATCTTTCGATCCGTGCGGTCAAAGTGTATGAAATTATGTGAGTATGTTACTTAGCAAATCTTAATGGAGATCCTACGGTCAAAAGGATAAATCTAAGGTTTTATTTCCTTCCTTACACATTGCACTAGAATCAACAATTTTGAAGTGTTATTGGGTGTGAAATTGTCACGGTCCTTTAGGGATAAAATGTTTCTCAAAGTTGGGCTACTCCAAGATTTTTGCTACACTTCTTTATTACATGAAATTTTTATACAAGTAACACATGTACAGTGGGATACAGTTTGCTTACGAATTCTGGCCGCAGTGCAGGACAGTGAAAAAACTGGGAAACTTTGGAATGCAATAACTTGCTCAAAAATTGACGGATTTTGGAATTTCAAATTGTGTTGGAATGCTAGTGAAGTCTACTTCAATATTACAAAAAGTATATACATAAAAACTTGAAAAATGGATAAGCATTTGTATTTTCCTTATACACTATCTACCACCTAGTGCTTCCACCTCTAGCTGAGATCACTGCTTTATTACGATTGGGCATAGTTGAAATGAGGCATTTCAATTGCTCTAAAGGAACCTCATCCCATACTTTCTGAATGCATTCTATCAATTCTTACTTATTTTGTGGCATGCTATGGTAACGAAGCCAATCTTTGAGTATCTTCCAAATGCTCTCAATTGGATTTAGATCAGGTGAGTTTGAAGGCCACTTCAACTTCTTCATGCCATAAGTTAGTCTCCAATTCTCTGCCAACTTACTTCGATGAACAAGAGCTCCATCTTCCATCAGAGTGAGGTCATGAGGATTATCGTGCATGAAATAAAACCCGCTCAAAGTGCTTTCATACACATTTTTCACAAAATGTGCAGCAGTTCTTTCTCCTTGAGGCATAATGACTAATGGGCATTCGTCAAAACCAGTAAACGCACCCCACATCATCACAGATGTCCTTCCAGATTTGAAGGTAGGCGCCAAACATTCTGTCATATACTTTTCGTAAGGTTTGCGCCATACTCGAATTTGACGAGAATTCTTTCCAAGTTCAAATGACGATTCATCTGTCCAAATGACCTTGTACCAATCTTGTTCTGTCCAATGCTTATATTTGCGAGCAAATGCTAACCTAGTTGCTTTCTGCACTAGATTGAGGTATGGCTTCTTTGAAGCAATGCAATTTCCAAAGCCCAGATTCCGAATATATTTTCGCATGGTATTGTGATGCACCTGATATTTTGCAGCAAGACTAGTGAGATGTTGGCGTCGATCTTGTTGAATGTCTTGAGCTAAGTTGCGTAGCGCACGATCTGATAATTTGCAAGAGTTGTGTCCTCCACTTTGAGTTGTCATGTAACCATATATCTTCCATTTAGTGAGAACCGTTGAAACTGTGGAGCGAGGCATGCTCAAATCTTTTGCAATATCAGATGGCTTCATGCCACCTCGACGTAGTCCAATAATAAGTGTCCGCTCCACATTTGTAAGTGTGCGTGTCCGCATCACACTTTGATGGAAACGTTGCTCAATACAACTCAAGTTCAGAAAGGATGCATCGGTTCACAGATATGAAGCCAATCCAACAACCACTCTAAGTGAAAGTGATACTGGCTGCCCACCTGTTATAACACCAGACAAAAAAAATGAGGAACTCACGATATGCTCACAATATGCTCACGATATGCTCACAAGCTGCTCACGATATGCTCACGATATGCTCACAAGTTGCTCACGATATGCTCACAAGCTGCTCACGATATGCTCAGAAGCTGCTCACGATATGCTCACAAGCTGCTCACGATATGCTCACAAGCTGCTCACTTCATGGCTACTTACTTTGTCAATTCAAACTTCATGCTGCACAGATCATCGATGCTCACTTCATGGATACACTGCCTGCTCACAATCGATATGCTCACAGCCTTGGAGAGTCATCGACTATAAGCAACCCTCCTTTGAGAAAGTGCTCTCTTGAAAAATCTAGAGCTCATTACTTCTTGAATGCAATGTAGGAAAGATAAGGTGGCTTGGTGATGAATATTAGCCGCCAAAAAAATTGGTGGTGTGTGATGTCCAATTTCATGCTATGTGCAATTTTATATGCATTGTTTTTGAGCCATTTGGTGGATGGAGGTGGAATTCTTATCTTTGTCATTAATGCTTCATGCCGTCATGCAAATATTTAATCTCCCCATATTTGGAATATTTTGAGCAACGTGCCCACCAAATTTCATGATTAGAAGTGCTGGAATCTGTGAGTTATGGGCCATATCATACTACTGCAGGAAACGAAGCTCAAGGAGCTGAGGGCCAGAATTCGTAAGCAAACTGTACCCCACTGTACATTGATTGCATAATTGATTTTATCCTTGGTAATTATCATCACAATATATGTTTTATTGTGCATGTAAAAAGTATTTCAATGCAAATTGGCAACTTTTAGATCATTTCCTACTCAAAGAAGCATTGATTTTTGTGGACAATTATTTTGATGATTGGATCCACATTCCATAAGGAATTGTCAAAACTATTTGGGGTATTCTACAATCCTATGTCCCAACCTAAGCAATACTTATGTGACATATCTCTTATCTTTGGTTGACAAGAAAGTAAAGAGTAGACAACTATTTTGTAGTGATTTATTTTTATTTTTTAGACATTGGACAAAATTTGTATTTTTTGATGAAACTCATGTGCTTTTGGCATGTAAGATTAGATAGGAATTTTTTGATAACATAGGTTTCCAGCTCATTAATTCAATCGTGGTTCATGGGCCATGATTTCAGGGCAGCTATAAAAGTCTGACAAGTGTAGACCAAAGACTTGGTAAACGTAGGCTTCCAGCTCATTGTTGCAGTCGTGATTCATGAGTCATGATTTTAGGGCAGCTATAAAAGTCTGACAAGTGTAGACCAAAGACTTGGTAAACGTAGGCTTCCAGCTCATTGATGCAGTCGTGATTCATGGGTCATGATTTCAGGGCAGCTGTAAAAGCCTGACAAGTGTAGACCAAAGACTTGGTAAACGTAGGCTTCCAGCTCATTGATACAGTCGTGATTCATGGGTCATGATTTCACGGCAGTTGTAATAGCGTGACAAGTGTAAACCAAAGACTTGATATATGTAGACTTCCAGCTCATTGATACAGCTGTGGTTCATGCATCATCATGATTTAAAGGCACCTATAAAAAGTGAAAAGTGTAGTAGATGCAAGCTTCCATCTCATTGATTTGGTCATGATATGAGGGCATCTGCAAAAGTGACAAGTATAAATTAGAGAACTAGAAAACGTAGGCTTCCATCTCATTCATGAGTCATGATTTGAAGGCACTTGCAAAAGTCACAATTACATACATAAAAATCAAGAACAAAAATAAAATTACATGCACAAATTTATGATTATAGATTAAATGTCTTTACTTGTACAAATTTATGATTCCATGTCCATAACTTTCATGAGTTATTCTTATCTAGTACATTTGTTCCATTCCATTGATACAATTATGACTCATAGGATCTTGATTTGGAGGATTATGATCTACTACAATAGTAATATGTACTATCATCAATCAAAAAATCAAGAGCATCAAGCTCAACCAACACAATTTCATGTGATCTTTTTTACGTAAAACACGTCTACAAACACATGTACATTGATTCCATGATTATTTTTATCCATGGTAATTATTGTCACAATATATGTTTTATTGTGCATATAAAAAAATGTTTTTATGTAAATTGGCGACTCTTGAACTTCCTTCACATGCATAATTTTCTTCTCACATTTGATCAATAATCATAAATTTGTGCATGTATTTTCTTTTCCATTTGATGAACTTCACCACATTACATGCCCAAAACAATCATTTCATTTTTAATGATCCCCACAATCTCATGCATGGTATCCATTTACACTCACTATGATGCTTATAGGTCATTTTCTAACAAGTGACAATGATCACAAGGTGTACATTGGATTTATTACAAAAATGATTTCTCATAATGTTTCTTATAGACTTATACTAAGTACCAAAGCACACTTTATTTAATAAAATCTCAAAATTAGTGTGGATTAAGCTTTTCTACACCCTTATATCTTACAATATATAGGAATATAATATCACCCTCTCGAAATACAATCCCACCTTTTCTATCACCAATAGTCAATAACCCTTAAAATGTCAAAAGGTGCTTTTGTGGCCACAATATTCTGCATGTATGGTATTGTATATGAACATGATATGGTTCAAATATTGAGAAGACCTCCAAATGAAAGATGTTAGTTGAAGAATCTTCAATCAAAACCTGGAAGTTTTACTAAAATTTAATACATTTTTTATATTCTACATTGTAAAATACTTCTATGTATATATGATTCCCGACTAACTTTTAAGGGTTGAGCTCATCCTCTCTATAAGAAGTGGCCATTATTCCTACCCTCACTATGAGCAACATATCTGATATACCAAATATTCAAGTAGTAGTGCTACGTTCTAATGTGCAAGTGACGTTGTGTTTTGGTTGCATGCTTGTAGTACCAAGGTTTTCGAATACGTGTACTTGGACAAATAACATGTATTCATATGTGTTGTGTATATTGTACTAGTACACGTTGTACTTCACTTGTGGTTGACGACGCATTTATTGTTGATCCTCTCCTTTGTGGCTTCTCTCTGCCTCACTCAATCATGTGCTTGGACGTATTTACAAATACATATAGTACTATTAAATACATATATTTGATTTCATGGTACATCATGACCTCTTCTTTTTCCTTCTCAAAGGCTGTTGAAACTACTCATAACTTGGATTTATAGACCACGTAACTCTCTCATACTTATTAAAATTCACCACAAAGCTCTTCCATTGATCTAATACCTATTAAAAATGTAGAAAGAGTAGTATTACCATGCATGGAGCTTTGGTTGAAAATCAAACATCAAAATTATTTTCCAACCATAGGCCATCTCAAAATGCTCTAATCAAAGGAATTTTTGTGAGAAACCCAATGTACTTCTAAAGTAATGTCCTCATTTTAGCAAATGGATAATCCAAGACCAAAATCATGTTGTATTTTTAGAATGTAGAGTGTTTCTATATCAAACATAAAGATTGTATGGATTTGACATTAAACAATTAAAAACTTGCTTTAAATAACCCTATTATGCCTTTGCGTGCTCATGATTGTATGTAAAATGCACCATTCTAAGTTGGGGAATAATGTTAAATCCTTCTGATATTATCTTTGATTCTTTTACATAAGCAAATAATATAATATAGTTTGAGGTTTTAGTGAAGGATCAATTCTAAATTCTATAACACTCAACGAGATCGGCAATGTCAAATTGGGTTTTGGGGGTTGTTGGCTGAGTATGGCATTTATTACGTTCTCAAACATTGTCAATTTGAAATCTAACCATAGTAAATTGTAAAACACTTGCTCTTCTAGCTGTCTAGAAAATATCCAATAAATCTTATAAACATATGAAACACGCAATTAAGCAATTATGCACTTAGCCAAGTGCATTGGTTGCTAGTAGAAAGCTGCAAGTTATTTGGTCATAACATTAATTAAAAAAAAAAAATTGGCAAAAGTTTAGTATGTTTTTTGTCACAAAATTTTGGTGTTTGTCGTGTCAAACATTGGCATCTTCATGTTCATATCAGTAATATATTTTTTACATTCGCTACCTTTTTTTAGAAAATATATGATTTCTAATCTAGTTTGCAAATCCTGCTACAAAATTATAATCATGTGCCCAAAGAGATTATAAATGTATTTTGAGTTGTTATAGGATTTTAGAGTACTGTACTACAAATACAATGTGTAAGAGATACAAAAATGTATATGCAATTTCCTAAGACAGTGAAAAGTACCTCACTGTATTTTATAGTGCAAAAACATACATCAAGCAATTCCACACTATTGCTGAGGGATTCTAAAATCAAACATATCACATGGACCACCCTATATATAAATATATACCATCCACCAAACGATAGACACATCTTAAACTGCATTATACTAACGTACTTGCCACCTAAACTACGTGCATGCTCTACTGTAGTATATAGCTCCACGGCTCAGAGCTCATCTTCTGGCGGAACGACTCCCTCCACGTGTCCAATGGCGCTACCTGCCATAGGGGACAGTTCATGATCCTGCACTGGACGATCTTCCACATCTTTGATGCCAATGGACGCACATTCAACATATCGGTAATTGCCAGGAACACCCTCCCGCATATGCCTTACGCTATCATCATTGTAGAAAAGCCATCCTCTTTATTGAAAGACATCTCTTGCTCCGAGGAGAAGGCCCCCTGAAATGCAATGATGTCCTTGGATACACTAGATCTTAGAACAAAAGGCAAACCTGGTCCGATATTACTTTGAATACCTCCAAACGTCTCATGTGTCTCCGATATTGGCTCTGATTGAGAAGGCATCGAAGGCCGTGGAATCCTCCTCTGTACCGAAAAAATTTCCAATGAGTCCAATTCTTCTTCCTCCATCTCCAGCCTAGGGCCATCAAATGTACGCCCCGCTCCTGCCACTGCTGCCAAACTAACATCCACTACACCGGTGTCTTGCATCCTCTCTGTAGGTGTTGCAGACGTCTCTCCTGAAGTATCTCCCACCGCCCGCTACATTGATGGAATCCTCTATCTTGGAGAGACTGGTTCACTTCATCTTCATCGGTGTCTGAAGTCATGTATCTCGAGTTACTACGAGATGAGGAATCTTCAGTGGTACCTGAACGTGGCAATCTCTTATGTAAACCACCGCCATCCTCATTGTCGTCTTCATTCCTCACTTCATCATCCACCTCTTCGGTCTCATGTACGATGTTGCAACCAGTACTTGTTCCACCAGTCCTGACCAAGAGTTGTCCTTGAAAATTGTTGGACAACTCATTGTACAGGAATAAAACTCTGTTTGTACAATCGTCAATGATAAAAAATCTCAGATCCCTGTAGATCTCCTTGAAGAATCGTTGGAATGGCCGTAGATATGTTACACGCCATTGAATCCCAACCACGGGACAAGTATGAGCCCACTAGTCTTGCCAGTTCTAATGGAAATCTCTCAAGTGAATCAATTTCAGAGATTGGCATGCCTCACTCTAGTGATCCAAGAATACTAGTGGAAGTGGAAGGTCTCTAGAAATATAGTGCAGGCCATGAGATGTACCCACAGGGTGCTGCATACAAATGACAACATTGCCAAATGGTTGTACTACTTCCTCCAGACACCCGTTCTCTGTAAAATCGAGAGCATAGGGATTAACCGAGTTGGGATCAAATGCCCAACATCCACGTCATATAGTACATCCCTCTGGAAGCTTCACCTTTGTGAAAAACTCTTCGTTCGCATATACGGCCGCTGGTAACAAGAAGATGACGTTCCATTGTTCAATATTTGCCATCCATAGTGTTAGATGTGCAAAAGCTGCGGATAACTGGGCGTCTCCCCAATGACCATCTCCATGCCTCCCACCGCCACGCCAACAATCAATCATCCACAAACATGGTTTTCCCAGCTCTATGCAGTCGGTGCGGAATAACCCTCTTCTTCACCAAATGGAAAGAAGATTCTTTGTATTATTCTGGCCTAGCCTCTTGACTTCCACCTACCATTCCCAATTATCAGTAGCCAATCCTCCCACATCCATGGACAGTCCAATGTATCGACGCCCCCCTGTTGCAATGTCACCATGATGAAACCTGATGGAAGGGGGTATGAGGTAGTCTCTGTCTTCTAGTTTAGACACCTTCCTCCGCACATGAGCACTCCAAGCTGTTTTCGTGGTAGTATTCGAAAGTTTTCCAAAGATTTCAAGTTGTTCGTACTCCTCAGAAAATACTATCCTACACGGATACGAAAGAACTCCTCCATGGGATTAGGTGTACTTTCCTTGTACTCCACCATCAACCAACGGATGGAATCCATCATAGCTTCTCGTCTCTGATATCGGTCAACCACACCGGCAATCGTACGAGGATGTTGATTAGAGTCTTTT
Organism: Bryoerythrophyllum caledonicum; assembly: GCA_963971425.1. Lineage (NCBI taxonomy): Eukaryota > Viridiplantae > Streptophyta > Bryopsida > Pottiales > Pottiaceae > Bryoerythrophyllum > Bryoerythrophyllum caledonicum. The sequence goes on from OZ020514.1 coordinate 10,676,619, forward strand.
ACATCGTTGAAATAATATGTTTGACGAGATTTTACTCCGTCCTCCTTCACCGGCTTTGCTACAGCAGAATTTGCCAACCAAAGATAATATGGACTTGGAACCCTATCTAACGGCCTCAACCAATTCTAGGTCATCTCCTTTTTTGTTGGTCGTACGTCCTCATTTGGATCCAGCTCTTTCTTTCTTACCATGTCCTTCCACTTGTCCTCTTCCTCCTTGCTGTGAAAGAGAATGTCGTCTTCGTAGTCCTTGCATATTTGAATGATAGCTTCAAAGTAATCATTGCTCGGATTCCATGCATGATTGGTCTAATCCTGCATGTTTTTGGCCAACCTCTTCACCGATACAACTCCATCCCGTTTCGGCAATTTATGCACTGCATTTGCCGCACTCACCAAAGCAACAGACCTACGTGCATCATCCGTACGTTGTGTGCTATCAGACCTTCCGTATAGATCCCAAATCTGACGGAGCTTCCTCAAATCCTCCTCTATGGTAAAATATGATTGTCTCTAGAACTCCGCTACGTTGATCCGCGCAGACTTCTCAATGTAAAAGCGATGATCATCATACACCACAAAAGAGGCCTCCCGCCGCTCGAACGTGTCTAGATACTTATTTAAAGGCATAATACCATCTCTCCACTGCTGCTGTGCAAACTTACAAGCTGCTACTATGTGTTGCCCATCCACCGATTTTCAAATGATATGATCTTAAAGCCAAGAATACTGGGATCCCATGGCACCATGTGCAGAAGCACTCCCATATGTAATGAACATACGTTCAAACTCTCGTGTTGTTCCTACCAACAGAAATGACAACTCCTGCTTCTCAACGACACCATCATCAGAGGTAGTATGCACTATGTATCTGATCGGTCGAAGTACCAATCTATTCACCCGAGGTGCGGATTCTGGGTCTCTTAAGCGGTTAAATACTTTTCTGACCCTCTTCTGTGACATAACCCGGTGGTTCGTTTGTGGATTCTCCACAGAGACAATGCGGTCTATGTGTGCCTTAAACACAAAATTCCCCCACATCGATCCTTTTGCAATCTCCTCTGTTGTAGGCACTGGTGCTTTTAAATACATTGAAGTTGGAACATCATGTGGTATCTCCACATTGTCTTCAAAATCCTCTGGTATACTGTCTGATAGGTTGTGAAATTTTTCTTCCTCCAGCCATGGCTGACAAATAAGCTAAACCTCCCGGTGTAGATGCAGGGGCCCTACAATGAATATCAGACGTCTTGAGGACCGACCTAGGAACCCTACCACTCGATCCTACACTTCTCCCAACCAACCTCCTCTCGCTTGGATCCAAACCTGAGGGGTCTTTTCTTGAACCAAAAGCTACATCTCTCTCAATACGCCGTGGCCTCTTTGTAGGACGTCTATTTGTCAATGGAGGATTGGGTAATGTTTATACCTCAGAAGTTATTGTCGGATGTTGGCCTCCACTTCCACTCGCCCCCTCGATTGGTCACCAATCTAATTGCAACGGCTCAGCAACAGTTCGAAAAACTTTTGTTTCTTCTAGTTCCGCTCGTGGGGCTCGAGTTGTCGCACGTGATGGGTCCCTCTCCCGTAATGCTACATATCTTATATGTTCCTCCATAATCTTCTTAGCCTTCAGCACCATCTTCGCTGATAATGCTAAACAGGCTAAGACGTTATTGTGTCTAGCGGTACGTACCGCAAGAGAGATGTTCAACCAAAACGTCTGCAATGATTTGAAGAATTTCAATTGACCTAGATTTTGAAGAAGATTCAAAGGGACAGGTGCAAGAAGCAACTTCTTCAAAAGAGAAGTCTTCACCTCCGATTGACCTGGACCCACTACGCAAGTAACGTATACCATATCATCACGTCGAAGAGTGATTGCCTGGATTTTGCCAAAACTCTTCCACAACGCTAAAGTACGCTTCCCCAGCTCAAAGTGATAATCCGTCACCTACAAAAAGGCGCTCGACTCATCCACTTCCGCGATCCATCAGCTGTGGCTCTCCCAAATTCTGTCAATTTTTGGTGGTGCGAGAACGCTTCACTCAAAAAACCTGTATATCATTACAAAACGATAGTCACTATTAGTATGGTATAAGAATTATTGAACCTCCACTCATTGCACAATTTTTTTGAATGTGCTACGCTCCTTGTCTACCTCTAAAAGTTTTTCCCTACACAAGATCTAAATCCAATACCATCGTGTTAACCATGTTGTTAGTTCTTTGGTGAAATAGCATATTAATCCAAGTCAATTATTTTCACACATTGTCACACATTTTCGGCCAAGGTGCCAAAAACACTTCTACCTTTCCACATAAAACTTTGAGATCTTTGTACGATTCACTTTTGATTTTTCCTACTGCATGATGTGATGTAAAACTTCTTATTGACCATTTGGATTCTCATTTAAAACAATATCGAGTTCACAAAAAAATACAACGTGAATTGAGAATGTTTGAACCTCCACTCATTGCACAATTTTTTTCAATATGCTACACTCCTTGTCTACCTCTAAAAATTGGTATATAGCAAACTAACATCATGTTTTACATTATGGTAATTAATTGAGACCCTTTGAAATGCCAAAATTGGATACCAAATGACGTCAAAGTCTGTTGATCCATAAAACGCTGAGATGAAAATGAGCCTTTTCTCTACTTCAAACATTATAATCTTTCAATCCGTGCGGTAAAACTTTATGAAATTTTGTGAGTATACTACCTAATAAGTTGTTATTAAGATCCTACGGTTCAAACTACCAAAAAAACTTTATTTCTTTTTCCTTGCTAATTGCACTAAAACAAGCATTTTAACGATTTTTGGTTGAGATATTCTCGACATCATTTATGGTCCAAGGTACTTGGGGTATCAATATCGAGGGTATCACCACCAAGGTATGAGTTTCTAGGCACCTTAACCGGTTATCAAAAAAGGTATCATTTTTGGGTATCAATTTGGGTTTTAAATTAGGGTTTTGGAATTGAGGGTATCAATATGGATATCAATCCTTTGCACCTTTGGGTAGTCCTAGGAGGGGTGTGTGCGCGCACACCCCTGGTAGTTGTTGTGAGGGAGGCTGTGAGTGTGAGAGAGAGGATTTGGAGGAGGGAGAGGCTTATAAGAGGCTTGCGGGTTTGTGAGAGAGGGGGCTTGTGAGGGCGGAGGGTGGGGAGAGAAGAGTTGTGAGGGAGAGGAATGAAGGGGAGGTGTGAGGGAGGGGAGGGAAGTTTTGGGAGGTGTGAGGAAGAGAAGTTGTGGGCGGCTAGGATTTGGTGAATATAAGGAGAATAGGGCGCGGGAGGGGAGAGGAGAGATGGAGGTGATGACACAAGAGGGGGGAAATTTTTTTCGCTGCGCCCCTGCGCCAGGCCGCGCGCCTGCAAGCGTGCGCTAGGCCGCCAAGCAGCGCGCCAGGCCAGGCCTTGCTTGAGTTACGCGCCATCTTGCGCCACTACTCGCACTCACTCCCGTTGCGCGCCACTACTCACACTCGCACATCATCGCGCGCGCTTGCGGCCGCACTCCATCGCATCATGCGGCCTGCGCCATCGCGCTCCGCCTTTGCCAAGCCGTGCAAAGTTTGATGTTGCTCGCGTAAGGTGCTTCCTCGATGTTTCGCAAGCAGTAGCATCTTGCGCGAGGCCGCGCATCGTTCAAGAAGCACCTTCTGAGGATTTGGGTTTTCGGCCTTGACGATTTTGAATATGGTCGATGGAGGAGCACCAGCAGTTGGAGGTGTGCGCGTACACACCTCTAGTCTACGTTTACTCTATGAGGCGTCACGCGACTCCATGGCAACGGCGGCTGGGATTTGGTTGCGACGGCTAGGATGGCTAGGGTTTGGTTGCGGCGGCTAGGGTTTCAGGTGGTGCGTTGATGTACTATACTCACGATTTAGTGCCATTCTATGAGCTACTCTCTTCACTTTAGTTTTGTGTGGTTTCAGTAGTTCAAATCTGTCACTCTCTAGTTGTTGACTGCTATCTTGTGTAAACATTAAACTTGTGTTGATTTTGCAATTATAAACATACTCAAGTTCATGTCCTCATTTGTGTGCTTCAATATTGGTGTTGTTCACTTTCGTAACTCTGACTAACTTTTAATCATCATGAACCTTAACCCTCGAGTTCTCTCATATTCTGAATTGAAACAAAGCCAGAAGCTTACCAAATTTGCAAAAATCTCCTCGATGTGCAAATGTCCTTAAATCTACATAGTAAACACAAAGTTGACAGAAATTAGTGAATGAGGTAAAAATACACATGGCCTTGAGGTTTCGATTGCAAGAGAGCTCACCTTAGAAAGTGGGAAGAGAAGAGACCTCTAGATTTGCATAGAAACCTTATATCCATATTGGAACCTTGTGCCTCAAGTTTACTAGTCAAAATTTGACTATAGAACTTTGGACCTTTTGCTTTTTTTCTCCTCATGTTTAATTTTTTTACATATTATATTAAAATTTTGGGCTATATGTAATACAAAGATACTTAGGAGTTTTTATCGCATAATTTACCATATGAATTTTATGCATGTGTTGCAGGTAAAGTGGGAAGGGTTGAAAAACATGTTCAACAACAACGACGGAATGGTGATTTAATGTTGAACGCCATCAAACATCAGTGCATGTACGGCTAACACCTGCAACGTATCTTGAGGTAAACTTTTGCTAGGACACTCTGTTGAATGTGAGATTTTCAGTACTTGCAAGTAATATTATTTCCCTTGATGTTGTCAAAATAAGTTATTGTCTTTAGTGAAAAAATAGCATACCAACCCAGGTCAAACATTTTCACACATTGTCAGTCAGTGTTGGGCAAGGTACCAAAACAACTTCTTGATTTCCAAATAAAACCTAGATATCTTTTTATTTTTTATTTTTTATATTTTCCACAACAATATGTGGTGTAAACCTTCTTATTGACCATTTGGATTACCAATCTAAAACATATAAAGTTCACAAAAAATTACAGTGTGAATAAACAAATTCCGAACTTCCACTCCTTAAACTGTTGTTTTGAATATGCTACACCCATTCTCTACCTCTAAAAATTGGTGTACAAAGAACTAACATCATGCTTAACAAGATGGTTATGGATTTAGACCTTGTATAGTGCAAAAATTTGACACCAAATGAAGTCAAAGTCTGCTGATCCACTGCACACAGGGAAGAAAATGAACCATATGCTTGACTTCAAACACTATAATCTTTCAATCCGTGCCGTCAAAGTTTATGAGAGTTTGTTTTTATATTACTTAATAAGTCTAAAATGAGATCCTACGGTCAAAACTAGAAATAAAAGTTTTCGTTTCGATTTTTGTTCATTGCACTGGAATCCAACAATTTTGAAGTGTTTTTGGTGTAAAACTGTCATTGTACCTTCAGCGTTAAAGACTCCGTGCAAGGAATTCATGCTCTATAAATTCCTTAATCTTTTCATTTCAAAGCTGTTTTATCAAAAGGTCCAATATCATCATCAAATTTTGAAGAGTAAATATGTGTTTAGAAACATATCTTTTATCAGATGAATGGTGCTTTGAAGGTTAACAATTAGTACATGTATTTTGACTGATGTGCAGCCATAATGTTCCTATTTTTTCAATAGTGATAATGGAAAGCTGCACGATTCAGACTCCTTCGATACAGCCACACATCCAAAGGGATAATATGCATTCCAATAGCTTTGTAAGGGTTCAATTAGTACGAGCAGCACGTGCAAGGCAAATTCAACAAAGATCTGTTGGGATCATGACATCTGAATTAGAAAGGGCAATAGAATTGCTTTATGAGAGAAGAGATATGGTGGGCTTAGCAACCACGGAGCATGCATTTAAAAGTGGCATGGAATTGAATGAATCAAAGTTGTTCCAATTCGAGGTGGCGGTGCGTATTACTAGTGTAGATGATGCATTGCATTGGACCAAAGAGATTGTAGGAGAACGCCTTGGAATGTGTGTGGGCTTGATCATTCGTTGGCATCGGTCTTTGCTACGCGTAGTGGCTGTAGAAACTGATATTACAGGTGTCCATGGTTACATTGGATCACAGATAGTACCTACATAAGTGATGGCCCCAAAATTTGATTTTCTTGAGTTCATCAACACACCAGGATCCATGAAGAGGTCTCGACACAGTAGTCATGCTTCAAACACCATAGATGAAAATTTGCCGTTTTTCCAATCTACTCCCTCAAACATCCAAGATTTGTCCCATGTAATTGGATTTGCTTATGTTAGACCAGCACGTCGTCCATATTCTATGCGAAATAGAAGAATAAGAGATTCAAGAGAGCCATCATTGACAGAAGCTGTGCCATCTAAGGTATCGCTTAGAAGCGTGCAAATTGCAATGGCACAAGGAGGATGCAAACTCAAATGTTTGAGCGACGTTCTAGCAAGGTATCTATTGGACATACTATATAGTGCATGGGCTAATGAGTTTTCAGTACGAAGTACGTGGATGAGACAGATGCTAGTTTCTTTTTACACAAGGACGAAAAGAACTCGTCGAGACAAGTTCCTAATAAAGTTAGATGGAAAACAAGTTTGCAATGCTTGCTACGCTCTTGGGGTTGGATATTCACAGAGGCACTTTAAGCAATTGAAGAACGACTGTATAATATATGGAAGAGTGACATCGATTCACGAAAATACCCTTTCAAATCCGATCAGAGAGAGCACTAGAATGTCTACTGCAGATGCTTGCTTTAAATCGTTTGTCGATGAAGCTGGTTGTCATCGTTGTATTCGCCGTAAGAGTGACAACGAAGTGGTGCCTCTCATTCTCCTTCCAATGAATACAACCAAGTTTGATGTATTCAATTACGTGAACGAGGAGGTCAAGAGAATTTAAAATGGGGAAATCATTTCTATGAGTTCATTCCGGAGGATGTGGCGCATTAAGTATCCCTACGTTCAGATACCTCCATTCTCGAGATTCTCAAAGTGTTATCATTGTTGGAAGTATAAATGTGCCATGGAGGGAACCACCAATGCGGATGCAAGGATAAAGATAAAGGAGTTGTTTATGTTGTATGTACGCAACCAGATGGAAGAACGTAGGCATTATTGGATATTCAAGAGGTCATGTTATATCAGCCATGAGTTGTACATGTGCATCATAGTGGGTGGCATGGACCAAAACACGACCATGGTACCGAAGATGCGTGAGACTGTGAAGAACATTGAACACCGATTTGTGAAGACCCATCTATGTGGTGCTCTTGTACATGGGACTGGTTCATATTGCGACGTGTGGTTTGGGCTCACCACAAACACGATAGCAACCAAGTCGTGAGTACATTGTTGTACATGATAGGAGATGTGCTGCGGAGGAGGGGTTTTTTTTCCACCAACATTTCGAATTCAGGCGGACAACTGCATACGTGAGAACAAAAATATTTATATGTATGCTCTATATACTACATTGGTGGGATTGGGGTTTTTTCACGAGGTGGAACTATCTTTTCTTATAGTGGGCCATACACACAAAGATATTGATCAACGCTTTAGTTGTATATCAAATATGTTGAAGAGGTCGGACGTGGACTGGTTGAAGGAAATGATTAGTCTTATAGAACAAGGAATATTTCCTATGGAGGCATTTGTTAGCGCCCGGCTGCTAGAGAATGTATGGGATTGGAAATTGTTCATAACTCCTCACTTACTGACATGTTAGGATTCATTGGTGGGCATAATATTTCCGCACCACATGTGATTCTGTATGGACAATCGAGAAGGGACTCATGAGGTTCGAGTACAATACAAGCATTATTGCAAGGATCTATGGGGACTGGAGGCAGGGACGAAAACTTTGAGGTCGTTGCCAAGTAGGGATGAGCGACCATCGTTTGCGCAAGTATTTGCAGCGAACGAAGGGGAGTTGAAGACGTTGGATGGCTTCATTGTATAGAAACAAAGGTGCATTCAAAGATTGCAGCATGAGGACAAGAATCGAGAGGCAAAAATAGAGGCTGAAAGATCGAAACTCTATTTTGCTGAATTTCCACACAAAGACCGTAGTAATGAGCATCGTTCCTCCCCGTTTTGGCCTTCAAAGGTCTCCAACACCGGACCTACAAAGAGTGCATCTTTGGATGTAATGGATGGTATAAGTGAAGAAAATCGCGAGATAAATGTCGTAGAGCAGGTAGTGGCCATGCTTCATAATGCCAAGGCTCGAGGATACTTTGGTCTTCGTAGAGGAAGACCCTCTAATCAAGCACTGCGTAGGGTACAACGAACAGAGCCCAACTATGTTCAGGAACGCGCCGAAAAAGGAACAATGTATGAAGGTAATCATGACCCATTTCCACCATTTAATCCACAATCTGATATCCATTGTGGACAATTTGTAGCTTTGAGTGTTCATCAAGTAGAGATAGAAGGCGGTGTACCATTCTATATATTGGGAAAGTGAAGGAGGAAGGAAAAAACCGATGGAGACTTAAGATAAAGGTTTGTTGGTATTGGCCCATCATCCAAAGGGAGGTTGTTGATGGACATGGGTCTTCTGCACAACGGTATGCAAATTGCATGGATTCATTCTGGGAGCCATCTGGGGAGAGCCATAGTTGGATAGAGAAAGATGCATGCATTTTTTTCTAGGTAGACTCACCGGAAAGAGCAATGTCCGGGGCCAGCGGGTGGAGAAAGCACAATGTATTTGGAGTGCAGGTTGAAAGCAGGATTTGCATTCTTCAATCTGCAAAGGCTCACATACTACAATATATTGCAATGCAAACCGAAGCTATCGATGACGACCGTTTGCAAGCAGCCCTAAATTCTATGGAGTAGATAGTGTGCTTTTATGAGAGTATACTAGTTGTGTATGGTAATTGCTATATAGTGTATGTGTAAGAGTAGTATATTCTAAGGGTGATGTAGGACATTATGTCATTAACCCTGTAGAGTAAAGGTGTTTTTACTATTGGTGCTAAGTCCAATTATTGTAGAAGCATCTATATTTAGTTTCCACCATTGTATGCATTACGTACAACGTAGAATATCTTTTAATCAACTGCCAACCCTTGCATAAAGTATGTTTTTTTGTGATTACGCCTGTTTGTATACTACAATCCTTCAAATCTATCTGTGAAATATTATAAAACTATATTAAATACACATTTATCTAGTATTAATGAGGGGCCACCAAAAATTAGTTGAAAATGCCAAAAAATCGCTTCCAATATTAACAACCATGATTGTACATAATATTGTTGCAGAAGCTCAATTTTTTTTCTTTGAATAATTTTTTTTTTTCTTAGAAAAACTTTTTTTTAGCAATTTTGCCACTTTTGTTCGCAATGGCCGCCGTTGTACCTAAGTGCACTTTTATTTGTTGAGGGAAAAATTGCTTAATTGCGTGTTAATGAGGAAAATCATAGCAGATTGCACGGATTTGGACTACCTCGCGGACAATAGTTACGCACATCCTGTGTCGGAGATAGTCACACACATTATGATGTCTACTGGAGCTGTCAAGAGCCCAATTGGAAATCAAGAAGATGCGTTGAAAATTTGTTGTGCAGATTGGCGTGCATTCATAAGACCGTATAGACATGGGCCAATTATTGGAAAAGTTTAAACACGCAGAGCATCGGTATCGACCCACCTAGGGCCTTATAGGCTTTAAAGGATTAATAACAAAAAACCATTTGAAAAAGAATCAAAGTTGTCACATGTTGCCATTGAATTAGGGTGGGAATTTTTTTTGCCACAATGTAAAAAATCAGATTTGGATATTATTTTGTTATCATTCTTAATTGCTCTACAAATAAGTATGAATCGATATTATGGCACTTTGATTTTGATTTTTAAAACCCTTCATTTACAAATTAAAATAAACCATGCTTTGAACCTTCACTTAAAATGTTTAGTTTGGAGATACTACACATCTTTGTTACTTAAAAAAAATTGATACAAGTATACTTCACTACCATTGCAGGATTACAAGGGTTGCTCAGAAATAATAAAATTGAATTTAGAAAATAAAAGATGGGAAAAGTAATCAAGAATCTGGATAAATTTACAAATTTCCCAAAACTCAAAAAATTTATTTGTGTTGTGGGACAAATATTCAAAGAGAGCAACTGGGATTGATCTTTCTCAAAATAAAAAAAATAAGAATTTTACAATCAATAGGTCCCTACAATCTCAAATTTCTGAAGTCAAATGAAAAATAATCGTAATAATATATTTATTTATACATATATTATTATTTTTTCCTGAAGCTTATTGTTTCAAAGAATAAAAATATTCATTCGGGGTGAATAATCTTGCTACATGCCTATTGTTGAGTAAGTGTAATATTGTCTTTTAAATGTAGAAAGCTTTCCTCAACAATGGTTTTGCAAAAGAAATATTCTAAAGTGGAAGGTCCCAAAACAAATCATTTTCTTTCCTTCTAATAAGCTAATCTTTCAATTAAGATGGTCCAATTTTTTAAAAATAAACTGATTATATTTATATCAATCCTGTGTAAGACCCTACCATTGAAAATGAAAAAAATATATTATTCTCTTTTCTTTTAATTTTTTTTTTTGGAAATGAAGTTTAGGGGTTTTTCCAAAAACAAAGTAAAAATGTTTTATTCTGAAAGGACATTTTATGGCGGAATTTTGAGAGTTTGGGTGGATTTCCTTAAAGTAAAAATGAATTTCATTAATTGAATTGAGAAGAGGCAATTTGAAAAGTTTTGTGAATTTAATTTAATCAGATTTTTTGGGGAATTTATAGCAAAAAAGTTACAGTGCTTCAAACATCAAAAGCTAGACTTTAGGGTAGTTGACTGTTGGGCAAGGTACTATAGAGCTAAATAGTATAATTTTTTGAGGAAGGCTGTAATAAAAAAGAATTCTTCGCAACTCTCAGTGCTTTTAACAATAATGCATAGAAATGACATAGAAATTAAGGTTTTTTTTCCCCAAAAGTTTCTTCTTTTAATAGAAGAATACATGATAATTCTATCCACCATTTGGATTTTAGATCTACAAAAAAAATTAATTAAAAAAAATAAAAAATAAAAATGCTATGCTTAGCAAATGACCACATTTTATACCCCTAGACATTGCAGGAATATTTTCCTTATCCTAAATCCCTCCATTACTTGTGAATTTGGCACCAAATGACCTCACACAAACTAGTACATAGTCCAATAAATATTATGCAATGTGTGGTTGAAATAAATGTTATTGTTTTGATTCAAAGTTTTTTGACTTTGTCAACACAGGGTAGAAAACAAACATGTTATACTCTTCAAATGCATGCATCTTACAATCCACACGGTCAAAGTTTACAAAAGTTTTGAGTGTCTTCTTGTAGTACTAAAATTCAAAATCTCACGATTGAAAATATAAAAAGTTGTTCAAAATAGTCTCATATTTCATCTTAACCCCTAAAGAACCAAGTGTTTAGAAATGGCAGTTTGAAGGTTCGGTGAGGTTCCTATGATGTCAATTTCTAACATTCCTCTTTGAAATTTTCATTGTAGAAGGGCATTACTAAAACCTTAGTGGGAGAACAACATTTAATGAAAAAGTTATGGGGTTTTCTATTTCAAATGAGGAAAGCGGGCACATCGGGCACTTCCAAATTTTTTTGCTAGGACACTCTATTGACTGTGCGATTTTCAATACTGGCAAGTAATATTGATTCTTTTCATATTGTCAAAAATAATTCTTGTCTTTAGTGAAAAATAGCAGCATACCAACCCAAGTCAAACATTAACACACATTGTCGGGCAAGGGGGAAAAATAAATTTTTCTTGCATTTCAAACGCTATAATCTTCAAATCCGTGCAGTGGATTGCAACGAAAAAAACTATGGTATGTTCATGTAGAAGGCATGTGTAGTAGTGACTTTTCCAATTTGATGTAGTTCTTACACTTCTAGTGTAAATAAGGTCTCCAAATCAACTAAAAGTTTGTTTTACAATGATAAAGTGATTCAGATAGATGAATGATGTAGTTTAGGTGGTTAAGGTAGAAAAGGGCTTCATGGAGAAGTTAGAATATGAAGAGTTGCGATATGTAAGTACTATATGATAGATGAGGAGGAAGAGAAAAACACTATTCACTTTGCATTTTAGCGATAGATCTTCGAGTGATAATCACCACTTTGTTTCAAATCCAATTGATCACTCTTTTGATTGTAGACTTTTCATATTATAGTAATATTCTTGTGTAGTTTCTATCAATTGTATTGCTATTACACATGGTATCAAGTCGATGTTGTGATCTATTGGATGCACGTTGCGATGTTGGATATGGTTTTTGTGACCTGTGGCTCTATCTAATTGATTTGTTTACATGCTAACTGATTACGGAGAGGCCGTGAATTGGAGATGTAAAATAGATAATTGTTGAGTCTTGAGAGAGGTCCAATAAAGAGGAAATCGTCTTGAGAGATGCATCAAGTTGATTAAGTAAAGAAGTTTATGTAGAGTCAGAGTTTGTTGGGAGTACAACCGTGACAATCTACTGGATTATGATAAGTTAATCATAGAGGTGACGACCCTATGATAGATATGGCATAATTGATCATCAACTGGATGTGTGTGTATGTGGACTGGAGGCGTCACTACACGAGAAGATCCAGAGAGTTGATAGACAGAGAGTTGCCATTAGGAAATGTGGTTGATTAATTAGGTTACATTCTATTTGATGTAAGTTTGGCCGGCTATTTCAAATAGATGATTTATATAACAATCAGATGATTGTGGTGGCAGTGACATAATTGAATACATTGTAATTGTAAAGGTTTGATCAACCTTTATCAAGTAGATGGATTTAGTATTGTCTGTAAGTCGAAATCAAGATTGTAAATTGACTCGAGTGGAGTCTGTAACTTGTAATTAATGCATCCTGCATACGCAAGGGAATTCAATTGGATGTAGTGAACATCTTGATTGGATGTTGTGAACATCTTGATTGGATGTTGAGATCATGTTGAGATCATCATGGATGGGAATCAATTTGATTATGACAAGCAATTACTATTGATACTGTCAAATTGATTTAACTAAAAGTAAACCAAATTGCTCTAATTTTCTAAAGAAGAATCCCTAGGTTAAACTTGGAAAAACATTACATTTATTTTCTTCATGTGACCTTAAGCTACAAATACATTAAACAAAAAGATCCATTACCGATTATAATTTGTACATGCAAATTTGCTTGGATTATTTTATGTGAGATTGAATTTCCTATATTACAGCATGAAAATCTCATTTTTGATGCATGAAAACCAGTTTTGGAATGGCTTTTCCCTCTTAAATGCCTTGGTCCTTCAGAGATTAAAGGTGCAATTTTGGAGTACCTTTGGTAAAACATACTCATCAGGGATTTTTTTTTGGCAATTTGGAGCTAAATGGCGAATTTTTTCCCCCAAAAAAAGAATGTTCCTCCAAGAGTGGAAAAATTATGATTTTATATAGCCAAAATTACATTGGCCGTTTCCGTATCGCCATATTGCTACTAGTGAACAGCAGGGACTCCATCCTGTCACCAAAAAGGATGTACAAATCTATGTATATGGAGATGGATTCTCCAAAAAAGATATTTATGGAGAAAATTTGGTTTTGTATGTTTTCAAGAGAAACTTTGAGCTGCCACATGTATGGTCTACAAAAAAAATGTGTCGCCACACTGGCTAAAACCGTGAAATGAAAAAAAAAAACCCTGATACTCATAGTCCCTTAGGGCTTAAGAGCCAGCTTCAAGATTCAGGGCCGCTTCACACTATGCCCAAGTCGAGAGGCCGACTGTCAAAATGAGTGGCCAAACTATGGCGAGAGACCAAACTTTTTTGCCAAAAAAATACATTAAATAATATAGATTGAAGGTTTGGCCGGTCGTGGTGTGAAGCCCCAAAGGCCAAGTCCAAAGTCCAAACCCCATATCATTAGGCCAAAAAAAATCAGCCCAAAAAAATCAGCCAATTAAAATCAGCCAAAAAAATCAGCCCAAAAAAAATCAGCCAAAAAAATCAGCCAAAAAAATCAACAAAAAAAAATCAGCCCAAAAATTCGGTCTCTTTCATCTAACAGTCTAGATCTTGTCACTTTTTGATTATTTTAATAAAAAAAATCGACGGACTCTCGATTGTAGTTTGGGTCGAGCAAAATGGGTGACCCAAGTTTTGCTGGAGAGGCCGTCGCTTTGGCGCCAAAACTACCCAAAAGTGTTGCCATGTAGGACGATGGCCTTTGGAGTTTGGGCACAAGTATGAAAGCCCAAAGTCCGGACTTTGGCCATTCTAGCAATCTCATTGGTGGAAATCGATGGCCTCTCGACTTGGCCACCAAGTGTGAAGCGGCCCTCATTTGTTTCCCCCACCATAAGTTTTTTCTTCTTCTTTTTTTAAGATTGAAACATACCTCGCATTCTTCAACTATTGTATTCACCATCATAGATTATGGAATGGAATACATAAAAATGTGGTCTCAGTTTTCTAAGTCACACTTTCCACGTGAATTCCATTCCTCTTTTGACTCCATCAACAAAATATCATTTTGCGCCGGCTGCTTCCAAAAACGCCTTCACATGATGACGTATGTGCAAGCTTTCAATGAACACATTCCTGATATTGCATCATGCTGCATCACTGTCTGATTCCTGGAACCATCTCAATGGGGCTTGCTCCCTTTGGACGTGGTCATCCAGTGCATATTGGCATTTTTTCAATTTTTAATTTTCATGTTATTATAATACCATACCAAAACTCTGGGTGCCTGTGACTTGTGGGCACCAATTGCGAAGAATTTGTGCAATTAGAAATGACACAAGAAGCCAGTGATTTATAGCTATGATAGAGAAAGGGAGAGGGGGGGGTTAATGGCAACGGGGATGATTATCATCCCTTGAAGGCCTAATGTCTATTTTGGGTTCTTTGGGCATGTTAACCCTTGTAGCAAGCGCAAAGGGCACCTCCATGGAAAATTTGAGATCCCTTTATTTACTTCCGGTCAAGAGTTGCACAAAGCTCCAGCCTTAGGTGGGTCCATTTTTCTGGCCTTCTCACTTTCGGGGCTCTAGAGGATTTTTTGGAATTTTGGGGTCAATTTTGGGACCCGCGGCCCCAAATTACCATAGGAGGCTAGATGAGCATCTACCGGGATTGGCGCCACGGAACTCGATGCAAGCATTGGCAAGCCTCAATGATTTCCATGAAGTGGGGCCGCAATGAAATTTATCCATTGTGTAGATGATGTTTAGTATAATCTGTTATGCTTGTAGATTCTTCCAACCCTTGGGAGCTCATCAGCCTTAAAGGGTTAATTAATGAAGGTGAAACTAAATTCTCTCTTGCTCCATTATTTTTTACCAGTACAGATCTAGCCTTTTGTGTCGCACTCTCACTTGGATAACCGTAAATTGCCCCAGCACGTATTTTCTAGGAGTGGGGTGGGTCAAATATGCCCCTACTTTTATAATGGTGGAGTTCCTTCAAAAAATGAAACCTTGTTGGTCTCTAAGTTACTATGATGGGATCCCCCAAGGCACGTATGGGCCACAACCCCGAAATTGGCATAAAAATTGCCAAGAAAGCCTCTAAATCCTCCAAAATAAGAAGGCGAGAAGGATGACCCCATGCCATTAAAACAAGGGCCCACCCCCAGAAAAACTCTCAAGGGCAAAATATGAGTGTCCCTCTGATTCCTATTACAAAAGGACTTTCAGGATTATTCCATTTATGCATTTGTTCTCGCCCTATATTCACCTCATTGTTCCCCTTATGATAACTCAAACCCCATAAAGGACCAAGTGTCCCCTCAGGAAACAAATTTCTTCACGTAGATTGCAATCATCTTTCACTCCATACGGTCAAAATTCACAATATTTTTACCATATCATTCCATATAAATGTAGGAGAAGATCCTACGGTTACATTCTCAAAAAGTTTGTCTCGGTAGTTTTGAATTAGACATTCCTCTAAAATGCCTGTGTCCTATTGGGGCTAATAATTTATATCTAGTCCACCAGCCTCTGACTGCGTACTTCTGGAACCAAATTCAAGTGCAGCAAGTTCCTCTCAAAAGTAGTCAAAAGTAGCACGGGCCGTCCTTTCTCCATTTTCTGACAAACTTCTTCAGAGTGATCAGCAAGTCACGAGGGCCATCGCCTCCGTCAACATGGGTGGCCTCAGAAACCCATCCTGCTACAAAGCCACCTCTACACCTACATTTCTCACAAGCCCTTCCATCTGGTGTTGCGTATGTAAGAGGGCAAGCTCAAGCTCTGTCCATTCTTGTCCCCAATTTCGCTTGGTGTGAGTCGTAGCCTTCTCCAAACAATTTGCCTGTCATATCATAACACTCGTGTGCCAGACTGCAACTCTTGCCATGGCGAATGATGGATTGAAGCTGTATGTGCATATGGGATCCCAGCCCTCTCGAGCAGTGACCATCTTCTGCAGGTAACTATTTCATCAACCAATGAGTATACAAAACAGTGACTAACTTTGCTGTTATTTGGTATACTCAATGGTCATCTTATAGCATCTAGTACACTAAAATTTATGTTCAATGTAGTGGGTACTATATGATTTGAAAGTGCTATAATTTTCTTCTTTCAATGAACATTTCTAGTGAGAGCACAAGTACTCAAAGAGGGTGATCATTGTCAACCAATTGCTGGTAAAAATTGATTCATCGAGTAAAAACTTATAGCATTTATAAATTATTTAGTGTGGCTGTATTTGCAACTCATAACCAAACTCCCAATTTTTGCTGCGAAATTCATACTCCCTCTCTGCCTAATCCAAAATCACCTATAATTTTTTTTTCATGTGCAACTTTCATATTTATGAGTAGATCTCTGAAGAAAATGACACTCGCATGTTATTCCTGACTCTTGAATTTTTTTTCTACTTTTATAATTTTCAGATATTAAATGAACTAACTCTTAATTTGACATTTAAAGAGATATCTTTTGTTGTTCCACTTTCTTTTTTTAAATGTTTTCATTTGCGTTTGCCATCATGAGATTAGCCACAGCCAATTAACTTCAACCACTCTCATGTTGATTGTAGGGCAAACCACATTGAAGCTCAGGAGATCAAAGTGGAGATTCTACAAATGGAGGCCAGGACCACTGAATATAAAAGTGAGCATAGTGTAGAATCAAACCTGATTTTTACAAAGTATAATTTGTGGGAGATGATCTTTTAGAAGTAGACCAATCTTTTGACTTGGTGTTGACGATGATTGATGGGTGGTTGCAGAAATAAACCCCATGGGCTTGGTCCCCTGCATTGATGACAACGGATTCAAGCTCAACGAAAGGTATGCTTGAGTGATCAATCAAGGTCAATGTATCTCTTTTGTACTTGTAGAATCTGTGTATTATGGCGGCTTCATGCGACTTTGAAAGAGTATCCCAGCCGCATCCTAGTTCCACATCAAATTGCTTTTAACAAATGCTTGGAATGGTGCTTGTGGTACAGCCATGCCATTCTAAGATACTTGGCAACAACACGCAACGTGCCTGACCATTGGTACGCATCATTTGCCAAATGACTGAAGGTAAAATATTTGCTGCAATATTGATGTTTCAGTTTCATTGATCTGGTTTTTACCTTTCAGGTACCCAAAAGACCCCAAGCAACGTGCCCTTGTTGACTCTGCCCTTGACTGGCACCATCTGAATCTGCGCAGACACTCATGTGAGTTTTGTTCATCTCTGTATTAGAAAGTGGTTGTTTTTTTATCAAACACAACTTAGGGTTAGTTTCAACTAGGGTGGAAAAGGGTGGAAAAGAATTGCTGTCCAAAGACATCATAATATGAGGAAAAGGATGGAATGACAGACGATTTGGAGTTCATCAAAGGCTAATTTTTTTTCTTTTCTAGAAATAATTCCAATTCTACATTGCCATAATTTCATCCATATTTGAAATTCCTCACCAAAAGAGTCGTGGTTATAGTGTGCTAGAAACAGGGATCTCATTCTTAACCAATCATATTACCTTATTACCTAATGACGAGTGAGGAATATTTGTGACGAGTGAACTTCTTCACAGGAGTTTAACCCTTAAATGTCCACAACCTGGAAAAATACAGAAAGATGATGGTGTGATGAATCATGCTCATGAGATGCAAAGAACACTCACAGTCTTGGAAAAAATTGCTGTGTTCCAGCTCAGTTGGTGATATACCGCGTCCTGTGCAAACTCCCTGCACACGCCGGGTTCTTTCCAAGCGTGGACCCCGACGCTGCCGCTGCGGAGGCTATGAAGAGGCTCCCTCGCGTGTTCGATGAGCTCGAGACCATGCTCCAGCACGGCAAATTCCTGCAAAACGCGGAGGAACTCTCCATCGCTGACCTCAGCCTTGCCTGCGATCTCGCACATCTCCAGGTACGAAATTTGAAGAGATAGTGAAGCTATTCGTACAGTCACCTGAAGTTTCGATAAGATAACCCCCTCTTTCGAATAATCAAAATCACCTCTCAAAAGCTGTTGCCAAAAGCAGAGATCATAATGTTCACCAACGTATCTCATGCGAACTTTCTCTCTTCTCTCCAAACCCGCTAAAACTCGAGTTTCGAGACCGCCAAGCGCTTCCATGACCGAATTGATGAATGAGATTGTGGATGTCTGCAGTTACTTGGCAGAGAGGGCCGAGAGAGCGTGCTGGGAAGCCGTGACAGGATCAACAAGTGGCTGGCGGATGTAGAGGAGGCTGCGAGTCCCGACTTCAAGGACGTGCACGGGGAAGTTATCGTGCCGTACTCCCAGCAGATCGAGGAGATTCGCGCACAAGGCCATCTCGGTAGCTTGTAAGAAATGCAAGTTACTAAGAAATTGGTTAGTAGCAACCATGCGATAACCTCTTGTATGTGATCTTCAATAAAAGTTGTCTCTTGACCTGCAGCTCAGGCTGTGTTCTTTCTGCAAGGTTAGCAAGCCATCAAAACACCAGGAACACTGGAGAACTCACATCTCTAGTCTGTGTTGTTTCCATTGAATTATTGAAAAATTGATCATTAGGAAGGGAACCTAGAAATACAAGCAGAAGAAGAGCAATGCTGTTTCCGGAAACATAGACCCTGAGGAGTAAGCACCTTGCTAGCAGTGACATTATTCTACAGTGCTTTGCAATGAAATGGATAGATATTCCTCAGGCATGTTTCAAGCTTTCTCTTCCTTGGCCATCCTTCCTTCACGGTGCCAGCAGATACGCATATTGCACAAAGTTATGTAGTCGCCACAAATTGCAGTGGAAGGACAGAGCCTGAGCTTGGTTACCTTGCTCTCGAGAGAAGACTTGAATGGCGAATCCTCACGCAACACCTGAGACTGAAGTTGGGTTATTGGGATGATGATGCCTCACCTGCCCAAGCAAATGACAAACCAGTGAATTAATTGCAGCTTATGGCTTCACGTCAAAATCAAAGAAATGGAAACTCGCCTCGTGGAGTTCCCAGGAACGTGCTCCTGTCAAATAGCGGGCTTAGAAACGTCCAACATCCTCTCCTCTGCAAGTCCAAGATGTTTTTCTGTTAAAGTTACTTACCCAATGAACTCAACTCAATGGAGCGTAGCTATTCCAAGAAGCAGGCAGTATTTTTTTCTTTCGCGGCAACACTGTCTAGCAACCACTCAAGAATGAACCCAATGGGAGACCCACAGAATTCATGTCTCCTGCTACTTTTTACGGGGTGACTGCCTCGTCCCAAAAAACACCTCCCGACATACAGTCCTGGTGTACACCACCATAGCCACCAAGACAATGAGGACCGCATTCACATCCGGCAGTTTCAAGTGCTTAATGCCCAGAGTTGGCGTCGACGTCTTGCGCACCCTCCAGTTTTGTCCACTCTCTATGTCCCCTTCAGTAACCATGTCACATCCTCCAGACTCCTCAGGCTCGCAGTACTGCTCGAGTGTTTTCAGTAGCTCCTCCATGTTCAGTACCACATCAGGTTGACCAGTGTTTGAAGCTGGTGTTGGGGCCAAGGCCATGGGGCTGGCATATCTACTAGTACGCGAGGAAACCTCCGCTCCTGGATCTAGAATGGGTGGAGATTGTGGGGGTGCAACAGAAGGAGGGAAAGGTGGGGCACACTGTGCCCGCTGTTGCTGGAGTGATATCTGCCGCATCGTCAGAAATATCTCTGCAAAATGCTGTAATCTTTCCTCATCTTTGCTTGCACTCCTCGTGACTAGTTTCTCACCCTGCTCCGCCATCATCGCCGATTCCTGGTACAATGATGACCATTCTCGTGTAAGCTTATGGAACTTAATGGAAGCAATGACTAAGCCTGCCATCGATGCTCCAGAAAACTAACAAAAAAGAATGCATGCAGTATCAACACCTCCCTGACATTCGCCTAAAAGCCATTGTATCTCAAATAGAAACAACGAAACCAGGTTCCCAGAAAGGAAAACAAAAGAATCCATAATCACCAGCACTTTGATGTTCATCAGGACTAAACATTAACAATCGGTCAATAGAGACCAGATATCAGTAGGAGATGGAAACCGTACCTCATCAACAAGCAGCTTCTGCGAGGAACTGGGATAAAATCTGTGCAAAGGTGAGCTTATTTCGCTTCCTGATTGAATAGTGTTCCTTGCGGCACTGCCGTAGACCTCACTTGCTCCAACCCAATCCTGTTCCACCTCAGAACTTCGAAACGAGTCAGGGGCAGGCGTTCTCTCGATTGGTGTCGCAGGCGTACTTGAGGCATCCAACTGATCAAGGAAAATGCTCGATGAAACCACGTCTAACGTCGAGAGGCACTGTCGAGAAGGTTCCAGAGAGCGCTGGCGGGACGATGCAGCGCTTAAAGGTAAGGCAGCCAGGCATGTATCTAGGCACTGATCAAGCTCATCAATAGGAATGTTATTCCAGTCTTCCATCAGCGAAACGGAACACTGAGAGGACATGTACCCAGAGTCACTGTTGCGCATCTCATTTGCAAGCACAAATGAATTCGCAACACTGAGGGGACTCTTGGGAGAGAATGTGTCCAAGCTGTCATTAGATACACACAAGGTGGATTCCTTCAGAAAGATCATAGGCGAGTAATTCTCGGATGCTTGCTCACAACCAAGACATTGCCGATCATTCTTCGGTCTCCTCTGTGCATATGACCAGTACGCAGACTCGATGCATGTTACCGCACTATGCGTCCTCTTGAGCCATTTCCTCACTCTCCTCCCCCGGAAGTGAGCCTGTATGAGTATCACTGCTCGCTCTTTCTCAAGCCTGAGATTCTGAAGAACCCGCCACCGGCGTTGAATCATTAAAGCACAATCAACTCGATGTTGACGCAGTGATTGATAGAGCTGGTACTGCTTATAACTCCGCCACCGACTTTGAATCTTCAAAGCGGCCTTGTCTTCTACCTGTAAACGTTGAAACTTTCTCCAGCGCCTTTGCAGAACTATTGTCCCACGTCGAAGCTCTTTATACCGTCTTGTAGACAATGCTCTACGAACACATGCTTGAATATACACCGCCCTACCCACCATTCCCTTGAACATCTTCCTAGTTCTCCACCCTCTACAACAAGACTGGATCTTAACTACAGCAAACATTTCCAACTCCTGTCGATGCTTCTGACGAGCACTGAAAGCGCGCCACGCTTGTTGGATGACCGACGCTCCTTTAACCAGTGATTGTAGATGCTCCCGGTGATGTTTCCGGGCGAGCATTCTCCGCGCACATAATTGAATATATACCACTCTACCCACCATTGTCTTGAACAACTTCCTAGATCTCCACCCTCTGTAATAAGACTGGATCATAACTACAGCAAGCAGTTCCAACTCCTGTTGATGCTTTTGTTGAGCATTAAAAGTGCGCCACGCGTGTTGGAAGGTCGACGCTGCTTCGACCATTGCCTGGTAATGCCTTCTGGCTAGCATCCTCCGGGCACATGACTGAATATATACCACCCTACCCACCATTTCCAAATCCTGTTGATGCTTCTGACAGGCACTGAAAGTACGCCAAGCTTGCTGGATGGTCGTCGCTGCTTTAACCTGTGATTGTAGATGCTTCCTCGCTAACATCCTGCGTGCACATGCTTGAATATACACCGCCCTGCCCACCATTGTCTTGAACAACTTCCTACATTTCCACCTTCTGTAATGAGACTGGATCCGAACTGCAGCAGCAATTCTAAGCTCCTGTTGTCGCTTCTGACGAGCATTGGAAGCGCGCCACGCGTGTTGGATGGTCGACGCGCTTTGCAGATGCTCCTTGTAATGTTTCCTAACTAGCATTCTGCGTGCACAAGATTGCACACACACCACGCTATCCACCATCACCTTAAACAACTTCCTAAATTTCCACCCTCTAAAATAAGACTGGATCCTGACTGCAGCAACAATCCTCAACTCCTGTTGTTGCCTCTGGCGAGCGCTGAAAGCACGCCAAGCATTTTGGATGGTCGACGCTGCTTTCACCTGTAATTGTAGATGCTTCCTCGCTAACACCCTGCGTGCACATGCTTGAATATACACCGCCCTGCCCACCATTGTCTTGAACAACTTCCTACATTTCCACCTTCTGTAATGAGACTGGATCCGAACTGCAGCAGCAATTCTAAGCTCCTGTTGTTGCTTCTGACGAGCATTGAAAGCGCGCCACGCGTGTTGAATGGTCGACGCGCTTTTAACCACCAATTGTAGATGCTCCTGGTAATGTTTCCTGGCTAGCATTCTGCGTGCACAAGATTGCACACACACCACGCTATCCACCATCACCTTGAACAACTTCCTACATTTCCACCCTCTAAAATAAGATTGGATCCTAACTGCAGCAACAATCCTCAACTCCTGTTGTTGCTTCTGACGAGCGCTGAAAGCACGCCAAGCATTTTGGAAGGTCGACGCTGCTTTCACCTGTAGTTGTAGATGCTTCCTCGCTAACATCCTGCGTGCACATGCTTGAATATGCACCACCCTTTCCACCATCGTCTTGAACATCTTCCTACATTTCCACCCTCTGTAATACGACTGGATCTTAACTGCAGCAACGATCCTCAACTCGTGTTGTTGCTTCTGACGAGCGCTGAAAGCACGCCAATCATTTTGGATGGTCGATGCTGCTTTCACCTGTAATTGTAGATGCTTCCTCGCTAACATCCTGCGTGCACATGCTTGAATATGCACCACCCTTTCCACCATTGTCTTGAACATCTTCCTACATTTCCACCCTCTGTAGTAAGTTTGAATCCTAATTACGGCAACCATTTCCAACCCCCGTTGATACTCTTGACGAGCACTGAAAGCACGCCAAGCATGTTGGATGGTCGATGCTCCTTCTACCATCGCCTGGTAATGCTTCCTGGCTAGCATCCTCCGTGCAAATGATTGCAGATGTATCACCCTATTCACCATCACCGCGAACAATTTCCTACATCTCCACCCTCTGTAATAAGACTGGATCTTAACTACAGCAACCATTTCCAACTCCTGTCGATGCTTCTGACGAGCGCTGAAAGCACGCCAAGCATGTTGGATGGTCGACGCTCCTTTCACCATCGCCTGGTAATGCTTCCTGGCTAGAATTCTGCGTGCACATGATTGCATATACACTACCTTATACACCATTGCCTTGAACACCTTCCTACATTTCCACCGTCTGTAGTTAGACTGGATCTTAACCACGGCAACAAATCTCAACTCCTGTTGATGCTTCTGACGAGCGCGCCAAAAATGTTGGATGGTCCACGCTCCTTTCAACATCGCCTGGTAATGTTTTCGGGCGAGCATCCTGCGTGCACATGCTTGCACTAACACCACTCTTTTAAAATCAGCGCGGTTGCGTTCTTCAGGGCGATATGCACTCGCAACTTGCATACCTTCCAATGCAAACTGCTCAGCGTCGTCTTCATCACATTGGCGAGGAATGAAACCTTCCAGCGAGTTTCGCCGGCTATGGCGAGGAGTGAGATCTCCCCCGAGGGAATTCCGGCGGCTGCCGCTATCCAGCTGACTCCGGAAGAAGATGGAATTGGAGCTCTGCGACTCGACGACCTGCTCTTCGAGGCCAATCAAACCTGTTAGGTCCAGAGCGCTGCCAAACCTGTTCACTGAGCCGAAAGAAGATGCGTTGCTCTCGGTGTCCAAGCCATTCAGGTCTGCCGGCACGCTCATGTCGCGGATGAGCCATGACCCGCTGGTCTTGATCGCGAGCTGCCTCTGGCCCGACAACGAGCCGAAGAAGTTCCGAGTCGCAGAAGACGTCCGGTGCACCACCGTCTCTGCTCCTCCTTTCTCCTCCTCGTGGAACAACCGCATCCCCGGCGTCCGGTCCAGCTTCTGCTTCAGCGTCTGCCTGGAGGAGCCATGGCCACGCCGCGGCGCCGGTGGAATGTCCGCCTTCTTCATCCCGCTCTCTCAACGTCTCTACATTGCGCTCCTCATTATCATTCCAGACCGCTCAAAATCTTTTCCTAAAACTCGTCAATCTCCATCGATACGCATCTGGCGCACTCAACCAACCCGAAGATATTGCTATCTACTCCCTAAATTCCACGCGTTAACCTCCAAATCAAGCGGATCTGACGCACTCTCCAATCCTAAAACCTGAAAGTATCGCCATCTACTCCTGAAATTCCACAAACGGTTCCAAATCACATCTCCATGTTCCGACTCCCTGAAGATCCCACTTCCATCTGTAGATCATTATCTCCTCCACACCTCGCCAAAATGCATCTCAGTGATCTCCACGGCTCAACGAATCCGATCAGAGGAGCAAACCTCAAACCTACTTCAATCAATGAAACCCCAGCGATGCTCCCGGACGACCTCCAAGTGCTCAAAAGGGAGATGAATTACGGCCACGAGCTAGGGTTTCCAATCCTACGCCATCAGAGAGCTCCTGATCTTGACAAAGAGTCTCTACGAGGATCGGAAACATGCCTGCCAACCACACGACAGGAAAAGCGCTGCAAACACGCCTTACCGACGTGACCCCGGCACCGAATTGCGCGCGCGAGAGTGCGTTGGAAAGAGCACGACGAGGCGCATCCGAGGGCACCATGCGTAGCGACGCACGTCGTCCACAGACGCGGCCAATCTTCTCTCGCGATCCGCGAGTCTCGCCAAAAACGTGCGCGACCAACTTCGTCTCTCTCGGCCCCTCATGCTCCCCCTTCCGCGCGCCGCTCCATTCTCGACCATGTACGCCGTCCCCTGATCTTGGAAAACATTATCTACCAATCCTATCTGTCATGTACGCACTAGGCTGATCTCACATCCTATGTACCAGGGAACGTCTTTCGCGCCATATTGAATTCCACGTCAGAGGCTTTTATTTCCGTGAGAATAGACTCTGGTTGTGGGGTGTTCCCAATGGGATCGCGGGTTTTGGACACGCTACTGTTCCTCATCTACGTAGGAGGCTGATCTGGTGCATCTCGCGTCATATGTACCAGGGATGAATATATTAATAACACTTTCGCGCTATAATTAAATTCCACGTCAGAGGTTTTCATTTCTGTGAGAGTAGATTTGGGATGCGAGATGTTCCCAAGGGATTGTTTTAACGGGAATCGCGGGTTTTGGATGCGGTTCCCTGGAACGTGGAGCGTGCGTTGACGGAGTTCGTACCTACCGTGGTTCCCGGGAGTTCCCTTGACGTTAGCATGAGGTTCTCGAGAGTTCCCGTGCGTGTTCCCCGGGGCTGATTTGAGTGTTCAATTAGTTTGATTTGTTCTGTCTTTGTTTGAGGTAAATTATCCGGTCACCGAACTCATTTTCCATTAATCTACCTTTGATTTATTTAGAATTTCGGCGATTTAAATTCGTCATAGTTTATGAGAACAGTGACCAAACTTGTACCATAGCAGTCCGTTCAGAAACAGTTCTTAAATTTGAAGGAAAAGTTTAATATTGACAACAAAAAACGAAAATGTAAAAAAAAAAAAAAAAAAAAAGACAACTCTTCCAAGCCACAAGGATGCCTTTTTTTAACACAATAACTTACTTATCTGGTTGGTTTGATTGTATTAGTTTGAAATGAAGGACTGATTAGAGTATCCTTGAAAATATGTATAATATTCAAGTAAATTATAGGACTTAATAAAATCCCACCTGGACTACCAAGATTAACCCTTAAGGTAAGTGGAGGATCATATATACCGATTTGACAGGAAACCCCCCACACTCAGACCTACCAGGTGGGGGAGGAGGTGGTGGGGCCAAAACCTGGCCCCTATTTTGTTTTTGGATGGAGCCCTAAATTTAGCAAGGGGGGGACTCCTACGCTACATTGGGGCCGTAGGCCTCAATTTAGTGATAAAAAAATCCAAAAAAAGCCTTTGACCCCCCCAAAATGGAAGGGCCAGAAAAATGAGCCCATGCAATAAAGACGGGGCCCCACCTCGAGTAACTCCGAGCGTGGGGGGTTTCCTGTCCGCGCCCATATATACGGTCACGTATTTTACTCTCAACATACAAAAAATGTACTAAAATTTAGCAAGACATGCACCTTTGGATTAAAAATTCTTTAAATAACATCTTTCATTTGGAGTTCATTTCAATATTTGAACCTTATCATGCTCAAATATGACACCATAGATGTAGAATACATGACCAATTTGCAACTTCTCAAGCATGTAGTAGGCCCAATAATGATCTAAATTAAAATTGTCATGTGTCATTGGATCAGGCTCAACTCGAATATGAACTTTTATAACTATCATATACATCAACTCTCATACCTTGTTTGTCAAGTACATAGAAAACACTCTGTTGCAATCCAAATGTGGCTTCTCAAACCTTTAAGGGTCAACTCGTGAGAAAACTAGTCATCATCTTGGGAACTGAAAACTTCCATACAATCAGCTCCCTTCACAAGAGCACATGTTACAACATCCACTTCAATATAGTAGTAGATCCGGGCAACAACTACTTTTTTTGGTGGTAGATACAAGGGGTGGATTTGGTAGGTGATAGTAAAGTTCGGTAAATCAAATAGAGGGAGTTAACTATACTTCTACCCCCACCTAAGGGAGGACTATCCAAAACCGATCGGCAACCCAATACCGTTCTTTTCTATACCGTTTCTAGATTCTAGAAAAGAAATGTAGCCGATCTTTAGATGACTTATGCATTGACAAATGACTTTAGAAGTGATGTGAT
Source organism: Bryoerythrophyllum caledonicum (assembly GCA_963971425.1). Classification (NCBI taxonomy): domain Eukaryota; kingdom Viridiplantae; phylum Streptophyta; class Bryopsida; order Pottiales; family Pottiaceae; genus Bryoerythrophyllum; species Bryoerythrophyllum caledonicum. The sequence continues at coordinate 10,703,726 of OZ020514.1, forward strand.
GCCCAACTACATTTCCTCCTTGAAATCTAGAAAGAGTATAAAAAGGGAGCCGTATTGGGTTGTTGGTTGGTTTTGGGTTGTCATACCTTACTTGGCTACCCAAAACCACCAAGCTTAATCATGGATTAGGGACTATACTAAACACTGAATATAGTGTGGATTCATTATTGATGTGGGTCACCTACACTAATATGTATCAAGCACATGCATGTCAACTTATCATTGGGTATTTGTTTCCAAGCAAGTGTGTGTCAATTGACGACTCCGTGTAAATATCCAATTAGTGTAGATTCTTGAACTACTTTAGTCCACACTATATTCAATGTTTAGTTTGGTAACAAAAAATTCTACAATCTTCATACATCATCATATGTCTTAACCTTCAAAGGAAGAAACAATCTAGATTTATTGCATTAGAGCAATGCCACATGTCATCACATAAGGTGGAGTGATCCATAACCAATAGTTTAACCCTTCATGGTGCCAAGGGATGTATGGCTCTTTCTCTGATTTTGCATTGCAATTTCCCAATGTTTGGCTTATGAATTTTTGAAACAAGATTTTGGTGTAAAGGGTTGCAATGTAGACCTTGTTGTCAAATTTTGTGAAAAATATTGTCACCTCATATGCAAAGAAGAAATTGACTTAAGGGCTCATTTTTGCGTATTCATCTAGTGCTATTTGCAAAAGTATTTCAACCGGGTCATATGCCATGCTCAGTATTTGGATTTGCAATCATTATTTGCAGCACATGCGTCATATAATATTTGATGTACTTGATGTGGTCCTAATGTGACCAAAGTTAATAAATTAGACCAAATCAGGCCAAAGTTTTGGTGAATTTGAGCATCCATTGGTGAATCAGGGTTTAATTTTGCCATACTTTTGTGTGTGGCTGGTACATTTATTAATTTTGTCTCATAGCATAAATGATGGCCCTCCATAAAACCCTCCATATTATTAGTGCACAATACGCTAATGAACCCACACACATCTTTACAGATTGTATAAACTTCTTGTATCTATTGAATACATAAATAACACACCCTACCCTCCACAATAGCCACCCCAACCAAGCCATACTAATATCTATGGTCCAAATGCTTCTAAATTGCACACAAATTACAACAAAGTTGGAGCACATGTCAATATAGAGGAAATGAGCAAGCGGATAAATTAGCTAAGGAAGGACTAGGTAGATCCCATAGAAATGCCAAACATCCGCATGAACGTGCCCACACTACCCCATACTACTTCCGAAGAGAAAGTTGGTCTTCTATGAAAGAGCCCGGACAAAAGCCCCATCAAATATATGGATAAATATCTCAAAAAACAAGATCTAATTAACAACCTCGATTAAATCTCAGAAAGTTTCTACATCAATAACAAATGGACCGGTAATAACAACATTGATAATGAACTCTCTACAAACTTTTGGAAAAATTCCACAATTACATACTCACAAAAAACATGCCTTATTAAATTTTGTACTAGACAATACAAGGGAAACGCCTGCAAACAACTCTTCATTGGAATAGGGTAATTTCCATTCATAACATGCTCAGTACCAACCTCCAAGGGCCCATATACATGACTACATATACTCCTCAATTGCCAAAATCATCACATTCATAGTTTCACTCCCTCATTGTCAAAAGGCACAATAAAGCGATATGAGAAATCCAAAAACTAATAATATCCTCAAACAAATCCCAGTGCTTTATACTTATGAATGCCGGAACCTTACAACAACAACCCACAAGAAAACACGGTCCCTCCATGGCTACTTCCATGCACATGTGGATCCCAAAAATATCATTGCAAGGCCAAATTTAAATGAGACATACTATGTGTCAAAGGACTTCCATATAAAGACCCCCCACGAGACCACATAAATACAAACTTTACTATCCAATTTATTGAATTCAAATATTGTAATAATAGATTTTTCCTAGAAGCAATCAAAAACAAAATTTAAAATGAATAGAAACCACTTATTAATGACATTGCAACCCTTGGATGGAAAGTTGACTTCCTTATTGTCATCACTGCTGGAGTTAGAAATACTACCTTTATCCCCTCTATGATAAGTCTAGAAAAACATTCAATATCCCCATTAATCCAATTAAAAAGACATTCAAAAAATTAACACCATTGCTATCCAACATGCGATGTCCATACTTCTACACAAATGAGTACTTGAAAATAATCAACATCTCCCTAAACTCTAAGATATCCCTTATAACCTTTCAAAAATATGCATACAACCTATACAAAACATCTCTTGGAATTGAGCCCTATGGCTGTGGTCGATCCTTGGTTACTGGTTGTTGGTTACACAATGTGTACCATCAAGACGGGGGAGTAATTCCATACTACTAAATCTATGTCCGACGGATATGGATTTAGTGGTGGAATGAACAAACACTTTGTTCACTCTGGCCCCACTAGGACTGGAGTTTGTCTTTATAAATTTTGCCATGAATTTTGGATCAATCATTTGTACTGCCCCCTATAGTCTACTACACTAAACATCGCATTTAGTGTATTGCACACTAAATACAAACCCATATACTAAATGTACAAATAGCAATTTGTGTAGTGACATAACAATACACTAAATGTGAAACACTACACAATATGTGAATTTCAGTAAAGATTGGGAATTACTTGTGCACATTTAGTGTATGAACAACTGTCCGCCATGTTTAAAAATCAGCCATGTATAAAAATCAACAATCTTTGGAAGAGCATAATTCACTCAAAAGTTGTCCGAATCGGACATATGAGATGTTTTTTTGACATCTACAAAAAATGTAGATGTCAAAAAACACCTCATATGCCCAATTTGGACAAAGTATGGGTAAGAAATGGCCATTCAAAATTTATGGCCACACCTAATCATGGCCTTGCATGCATATAAAATATTTTCACCATCAACCATGCGGTTAACATCATCAACCACAGTTGTGGCCAATCGAAGGAAAAATTGCTTACCTGGATTTGTAAGCTTTCGAGACCCCGATTGTACTGTAGAGTATGTGGTACTTGTTAGGAGTTAGGTCAGATTTTATGCCCTTTTTTGCCAATACTACAAAGTGATAGTGAGTAAAAGAGAGAAGGCATGCCACGCATGACCAATGTATGCATATACCTTCTTGTAAGATCCACCTATGACCACCCATGACCAACTCGAGTGGAGCAACCCCAAATGGCACCCATTCATGACCTAATGCCACTAACTAGTTGTAACAACCTTTCAAGTTTCATTATGTCATAGTCCACCATTTCATGCATACTCTACATATCAGTTTTGGGTGGGTGTGCAGTTGTGGGTTGCTCACCTTACCAAACAAGCTCACAAACTCCAAGTCAGCTTGCAACTTTCAGACTGAAAGCCAAGTTGTGATGATGGTATATCATGTATAGCAAGCTTCATAAAAACATATATTCTTCAAAATAAAAGAGAATGATCCAACTTCATTGCTAAAAAACAAGCTCACAAGCACCAAGCTAAGTTCGCTGACTGTACTAAACAAGCTCACAAACTCCAAGCCAGCTTGCAACTTTCACAGACGAAAAGCCAAGTTGTGATGATGATAAACCAAGTAATGACACAAGCTTCAGAAAAACATATATTATTCAAAATAAAAGAGGATGATCCAACTTCATTGCAAAAAAGCAAGCTCACAAACACCAAGCTAAGTTCGCAGCCTGAGAGTGTTCTTCATAACAAAATGAGTTCCTACCTCACATGATAGACCCTGGAACTAGAGCATTGCCAAAGCATACAAGATGTGATCACTTGCGGTTGGAGGAGGACGATGAGGACTTGGTACTCCTGCCGCTGGACTTGGCTTGCTGCGAATCGTACTGCTTCATGGCGGCGCCGATGGCCTTGGCCTCCTGCACGTCCGCATCGTTCCACATCTTGCCTCCGTACGAATGCATAAAGTTTTGAAAGCCCCCCGCGGACTGGTACATTGACGAGTCGTTCGAAGGCTGATTCGAGGCCATGATCGATGCAGGGCTTGAAACTGAACAAATCAACACACTAACATAGCGTCAACCACAACTGCAGAGACTTCCAGCTCTGGCTTAATTCATCCAAGTAAAAACTGACTCCAACCAACGAATGAGACCCTGAACCGAAACTAGGAATACGATCACGTGATGAGAATACCAAGAGACATAACACCGTCTGGATGCTGGTAAAACTAGGAAAACTACCTCCCTTAAATCAAACAAATGAACAACCACGTACAGCTAGTAAAAACTGATTCCAACCATCGAATGAGAGACCAAACTAGATTCTTATGCAACAAAAACGAGGAATGCGAACACGTGATGAGAATACCAAGAGATCACCGTCTAGATGCTGATAAAACTAGGAAAACTACCTCCCTCAAATCAAACACATGAAAACCACGTAAAAAACTGATTCCAGCCAACGAATGAGAGACCAAACTAGAGTCTTACGCAACCGAAACTAGGAATGCGAACACGTGATGAGAATACCAAGAGACATATCACCGTCTAGATGCTGGCAAAACTAGCTCCCTCAGATCACATACTCAACCACTGAAATGAGATTCGACCAAAACTTCGAAGGGAAAACAAGTGTGGAACGTGGTGTGTAATGCGGCAATGAGGAGGGGGGCGCAAGTACCGGAGACAAGAGACGGAGCTTGGTTGTGGAGGTGCAAGCGAGGTGTGTGAAGCGGGAGAGAGAAGGGGAGGCTTTTGTAGAGGAAGGGACGGAGCTTGTGGAGGAAGCTCATGTGACTCATGCTTAGTGACGGAGTTAAGACAAGATGGATGGAGCATTGGAGGCATTCATTCGTCTCATTAAGGTAAGCCTCTCCATAACCAACAAAAACCCAATGTAGCCAACGCCTATAAAAGTGGGGTATATCCAACCCTCTTCCATCCCATTACCACCAACTCAGCTCCTAATGGAGGTTTGCTATTAGTCAAGACCCTTACTTTTGGTCGTTGGTTATGTGGGGTACCTACTGCTGGCCACCCACTAAACATGGCTGCACACTTTGAAAATTCATAACTAGTTCAGTTTTCATCGAAAAAATATGAAATCACTTGGATTGGAATTGTAATTCTATTGGCTATCATTGAAAAATGATAGTACAATTATCTCCTCTCTCTGTATATGCACATTCCTTAACTTGTCGGTTTTAGGGGGGCTTACCTTAGCCCTTAACCCTTATACGTCACAAGGTGCCACTGGTGGCTGTAGTATTCTACATGTATGGTGTTGTACTTCAGCATGATAAGGTTCTAGTATTGAAATGACACCAAATGAAAGATGTTAGTTGAAGAATCTCCAATCCGAAGCTGTTAGTCTTGCTTAACTTGATAAATTTTTATGTATTCTACAGAGTAAAATATGTGATTGTATAGACGGTTCTTAATTGATGTTAAAGTGTTAACCCTTTAGTCCATGAGAGGTCCAAACGTGGTATCTTGGGGGTGAGAACGCATCGTTGCAGTCAATAGAGGAAACTAGCACCAAAACATTTTTCATGACGGACGTAGGCCAGGTTACGATGATTCTAATGAGACCACTGCCTCAAGAATTGATGCAGGCTTTAGCAAACTACACAGATTTCCATGAATTAGCGTCGTGGTGATATGTATCCGATGAATTAGCGTCGTGGTGATATGTATCCGATGAATTAGCGTCATGGTGATATGTATCCGATGTCTACATGATGTTCTGCATAATATATGACGCTCATTGAATCTCCTATGTCTTGCTGGTCATGTTCGGCACTAAAGGGATAAAGGTCTGAGAAGTCACATTTGGATTGGAACATGGTGTTATTTGTGTATTCGACATACAAGGTATAAGAATTGATATATATAATATTTACAAAAATTTGTATTTGTGTTGAGGCCAATCCAATAGCCACCAATAGGATTTTGAACTTGGATAATTATTGCACCTACTACACGTTTGAGAAGATGCAAAATGGTCATGTGTTGTACATGTATGGTGTCGTATTTGAACATGATAAGACCAAGATTTTGAAATGAGTTCCAAATGAAAGATGTTAGTTGAAGAATCTCAACCCAAAGGTGTATGTCTTGCTAAATTTTAATACATTTTCTATATTCTAAAAGTAAAATATGTGACCGTATATTTGGTCCCCCATAGACCTTTAAGGGCATACGTTAGATCTAGAACGTTAGAGCATATGACAGTAGCATCAATCCCATTTTCTATTGAATTGTGTGCTCTAATTTTTTATCAAATATAAGTGGAATTTTTTGTTTTATTTTTTAACCCCTAAAGGACCAAACGTCCCCCCGGGGTCATTTTGGATTTTGGGCATGTACCTACAATTCGAAAAAAAATCCTTTTTAATTCAACTTTTTTTTCAAGATAGGATCTGATAAGAGCTTCGTGGAGATTTTTTTAATTTTTTTTTTGGATTTGTGGATTGAAAGTTAGTACCACTTAAAGCCAAAAGTGGGACTTCGGGCACCTCCAAAAATTTTGACAAAAGTTTCTATTGACATTGAGATTTTTCACACATATAAAGAATATTTCCTTATTTAGAAATTTTCAAAAAAAATCTTGTCTTTAGTGTAAAAAGGCATTTTATTCCAAGTCAAACATTTTCACACATTGTCGGGCAACGGGGAAAAAAACTTCATCTTTTCTACATAAAACCTAGAGATCTTCATATTTTTCACTTTTTTTTTTTTCAACAACAATATATAGTGAAAACCTTCCTATTGACCGTTTGGATTATCATTTAAATACATACGTATTTCACAAAAAAATAAAACGTGAAATGGCATTTTTTGAACCTCCACTCCTTGCACACTTGTTTTGAATATGCTACACCCCTTTTTTACCTCTAAAAATTGGTGTGTAGGGAAATAACATCATGCTTAAGACAATGGTAAAAGATTTAGACCTTGTACAATGCAAAAATTTGATACAAAGTGAAGTCAAAGTCAGCTGATCTACTCAACGCAGGGATGAAAATGAACCATTGGTTTTACTTTAAACACTAAAATCTATCAATCCGTGCGGTGGATTGCAAACAAAATTTGATGGCATGTTTATATGGAAGTCTATTTTAAGATCTTACGGTTGAAAATCCAAAATTCACTTTAATATGTGATTTTTATGTCTCTTTTTGACAGTGGCAGTTTTGGACTGGTTTTTGAGCGAATTAGGTCGTGGTCCTTTAGGGGTTAAAGATGAGATCACATGGCTTTTACATGCCAGAGAAATGGTTAAGTAATTCTAATATAATTATTTGATTTTAACAAAGTAAGCCAATTACTTGATCTAACTAAGAAAGGTTAGTTTGGCAATGTTAGTTTGGAATAATAAGTAGCCATTCACTTCGAAAACCAATCTTGATTTCCAAATTAAAGAATATTTGTCAAATCAAAAATCAATATTTGAACAGTAGATAGAATCATTATACGTTCTTCTGAAATTAAAATAATGATTTTTCTAACAAAAAGTAAAATTCTTATTTTCTTCCCAATTTTAAACAAATACAATGACAGCTACTATTAGCTACCAAGAATTTTCCTTCACTACTACCTGCCTAAAAAATGCACTATTCAAGTTCTAGAGTAGTACTATTCAACTTTGTAGTACCCTGTCCACTATGCCTACTCTCCCTATTGGAAGTTTAAATCTCTATATCTTTAGTTTTGTGCATTTGTTCTCTTCCCATAAAGCTACTACTTACCCACATCTTCAAAATAAATTTCAGAAATTTGTAATCTAAATTGGTAGTGGTGTAAACTATCGGAAATCAATAAAAGCCCACCTTGAGACTTTTAGTTTTTAGGGGTTAAAACCAACAACAAATTTTGACTACATTGAGATTATGTTTAGTAATACAAAATTAGACAAGATCATGAGATAAAATCGCAAGTCAATACCTCCCTCACCACAACCATGGCTTGCTAGATTCTAAGTTGCACCTCAAATATACATCAAATGAAAACTAAGGCCAAATTCATGCCGACGATTGAACAATCTAGAAATCTAAAAACCGTAGTAGATTATGCATAGCATCATCTAAATCCTTGGACGATGAAGAGATCTCCAACTGTACTAGAGCATCATCTAAGTCCTTAGTGCGTTGACATTCATCCAGCCGCTAGTATGAAGAAGGCCTACGGTAAACCCCACTAGTAATTATCCAAAACTCATAACCAACACCTCTAAAATTGGGATATATCCAACCCACTTCCATCCCAACACCACCCATTCATCCATTCAAACAAAGGTTCAATATCAATCAAGACTCCTTACTTTTGGCCGTTGCATATGAGGGCCACCTGTCAACAGCCAAAGGCCAAACACAATAGCACACTTTGAAATTTCATAACTAATTCACATTTCATTGGAAAAATATGAAATCACTTGGGTTAAGATTGCAAATCTATTTGGCTATCACTAAAAAATAAATGAATATAATTCTTCCGTCTCTCCATATATGCTCATTGCTTAACTTGTTGATTATGGGGGGGTTTATCTTATATCCAACCTACTTCTATCCCATCACCACCTATTCACCCATTCAATTGAAGGTTCATTATCAATCAAGACCCCTTACTTTTTGCTGAGGCATATGAGGGGCACCTATTGGCGACCAACAACCAAACATGACAACACACTTTGAAAATTCATAACTAATTCACATCTCATCGGAAAAATATTAAATCACTTGGGTTGAAATTGTAATTCTATTGGCTATCATTGAGAAATAAATGTACCATTATCAAGCCTAGGTTTAGGTTTTAGGGGGTGATCGCACACTACATCGCCCCCCTAGCCATTGTACAAATTGTACAACAAGTACAATTTATACAAAACCTGGAATCTCCAAATTCCTGGCGGGTTTATGGGTATCTTTCCTATTGTCCACATGGTGGATTTGTGGTACCTATTGACATTCAATTACAATGCACACATTGAGGATTATTAAAAACCTATGGCAAAATGGGGAGTATAATCTTCAATGCAAGAAATGAGGAGATAGAGTTTGTTCTTGGTCAAAATTCAATTGTTGGCCCATCTGTACCAATAGCCCTTGTATCTAGTTCCAAAAAATAAAATAGAAATAATAATTTAAAACTCATGTTTTGGAATTTTCCAAAAAAATCACATTTGTTACATTTTTGGTCAATTGGCTATCAAATAGCATATTTAAATAGTGGAATATAGTAGCCAAAGAGTAGAAGATCATACATAGCTCTTTAAAACGTAAGATTGCTATCAATAAGTTCACGTAATGAGTACAAACATGTGAACCTTGCATTGGAACAGTACAAACATTTTACGTTTGTACTCACTGTGAGGTTTTTTTTTATGCAATAAATATCTTGATTCTTAATCTTCAATATACGCAGATTTAGGGCTATACCTACTAATTTTTCCTCCAAAATATAAAATAACCTAGTCTAAAATTGAGCTCAAACTTGCACCCTACCCTGAATTGTGCCAGGGACAGAATTGCTTCCACCCTAGGATCTGTTGGCGCGCCTCTTCCAGAAATGCCGCCTGGGAGGTTTATCTTGTGTCCAACCCACTTCCATCCCATCACCACCCATTCACATCCAAACGAAGGTTCACTATCACTCAAGACCCCTTACTTTTGGCCGAGGCATATGAGGGGCACCTATTGGCAGCCAATGGTCAAACACGAGAGCACACTTTGAAAATTCATAACTAATTCACATCTCATCGGAAAAATATGAAATCACTTGGGTTGAAATTGCATTTCTAGTGGCTATCACTGAGAAATAAACGTATCATTATTAGGTCTAGGTTTAGGGCTCAGGGTCTGTTGGCGCGCCTCTTCGAGAAATGCCGCCTGGTCCTCGCGCGACACATTCCCGTAGCGCGCCCCGGCGACTTCCGCCTTGGGCACCGCGGCCTCCAGCGCGAGGATGTCCCCCGGGCTGAGCTTCACGGCGAGCGCGCCCGCGTTCGAGCGCAGGTTGGCCAGCTTTGTGGTGCCTGGGATGGGCACCGTCATGGGTGCCCCTTTGTGGATCACCCACGCCAGGGCCAGTTGGTTGCTACTGCACCCTTTGTCCGCCGCGATGGCGGTCACGCGCGCCAGCAGCTTCTTGTTCTTCTCCAGGTTCTCGGGTTGGAAGAAGGGAATGAACTTCTGCCAGAGCGGAAAAATCCGGTGAAATTCATTGGATACTTGTACCACTTGGATATTCATATCGACAATATGCTAGTACTGAGTGTATACTTTAGTACTAAGTACATTGTATCTTTGAATTCTCGAAATCTCAAGACTAGTTTGCAAACGAGAGAAGAGAAAGGAATTCAGGGTCCAGGTTTTTTAGACTTTCTCATGGCCCCTTGCACTTTTACAAAGTCTAACGTCTGAAAATGGTATGAACCTCTGCAAACGGGAAACACAGATGATCTCGATCATGAATTGCAACATGTGACGTACCCAGACGCTAAACCCTGAGCCCTAGATTCTAGAGAAGAACCTGGAGGAACTGTTTACCTGTCGGATATCGCCTGCGGATTGGACCTGAGCGCCGGCGAAGAAGCCGCGGCCGAGTGGGCTGTAGGGCACAAACCCGATGCCGAGTTCCCTGCACATAACAATTCAACATGAGCTATGGCTATGACAGAGAGCAGGTGCGGAAGATTGAGGTGGAACCTGCAGGTGGGGATGACATCGTCTTCGACGTCGCGCGCCCACAGCGACCACTCAGTCTGCACAGCGGTGACGGGGTGCACGGCGTGCGCGCGGCGGATCACGTCCGCGGGCGCTTCCGAGAGCCCCACGTACTTCACCTTCCCTTCCTCCACCAGCTTCTTCATCTCCCCCATCTGCACGTCAAGTCAACCATGAAAAGAACTGATCTCCAAGCTCCAGAAGGTGATTATCAAGAGGCTAGACGACTGACCGTCTCCTCGATCGGGACCTCCGGGTCCACGCGATGCTGGTAATACAGATCGATGCAGTCCACCCCGAGGCGCTGCAAGCTGCCCTCGCAGCACGCGCGCACGTGCGCCGCGTCGCCGCGCACTCGCAGCGTGCCGTCCGCGCCCACCTCGAACCCGCACTTGGTCGCAAGCTGCACCTTGTCGCGAATCCCCTTGATTGCCTGCAGCACATCAAATCATGTCGACACCATTACTCTCATCTCATGTTGCAGCGATGGTTGGTAAGGTACTCTACCTTTCCGACGAGGATTTCGTTGGTGAAGGGGCCGTAGATGTCGGCGGTGTCGAGGAACGTGACGCCCGCGTGGACGGCGTGGCGGAGGAGCTCGACCATCTCCGCGTCGTCCTTGGCCGGGCCGTAGTTTCCCGTCATGCCCATGCACCCCAACCCCAGCGCCGACACCTCCAGTCCTTGCGACCCCAACTTCACAGTCGTCGGAACCAACACCTCCGCTCCTGCCATGCTAGCTCTTGACAGGACTACGTCTGAACAAACCTTACAGCGCAAGATCTAGTGAGAGTTCTGAAAACTCTGAATTCTCATCGACAAATTCTCACAAGTTCATGTGAGAGCCAGAGTGTTTTATTTGCTCTCTCGAGGAGAAAGAGCTCATGTAGTTTCCACGAGTAGGTTTTGAGATAGTTTGAGCTTTGCTGATACATGATTGGTAGCTTCATGTATATATCCTGATCGTGATTCTGAGGGAATTCAAGCACTTTGAACTTAGATGTTGCTTTGGGGTTGGGTCAAAGTTGCATCATCGTTGTTCGTCCGGACTTTGAGTTTTTTGGGTTAAATATCTGTGTAAGTTGCTTGTGAGTTCTTGGCAAAGTGAGCTCAGCGTGACGCCATCTTCTCCAACAGAGGACGGAGAATATATTTAGAACCAAAGTGAGTATAGCAACACTACAGTACTGGTAAATATATTTATTCACTGTAAAACGTCAAGGGAGTAATATATGTTAAATGTAGAGATGAAGAAACACCCTGCGGCTCACCAAAGGAAGAACATGAATCAAAGCACCCGCATGAATCAATCGTTAAATCTCGTGTAAAAATGAAAGACCTGAATCAATCGTCCTGCAACTATACACTCATGATGATGATCTAGCCTATCTAGTCAACCGATCCCGCTCACTTCAGAACTCGGAGAATCTCTGCTTCGCGGAATCCGTGACGGCCACACTCATACCTCGCTCGATGAACGCGCTCATCTCCTCCTCATTCACACTCTCTCCCGCCGCTCTGTGCAGGCTGAACGCCAAGCAGTCTCCGGGCGCCGTCGAAAAGCCCTACAGTATTCCAGAAAAAACAGAGTTACAATCGTTTGAAATGTGTTTAGCCTAAAGATTCAGACCTGAAGGGACCGATGAAACTTGTGAATTGATGGGAGGAGTGTTTTGGATGGGAGAAGTGAGATGACCTCGCGGCCTTCGGGCCTTCGCTCATGGTCTTTGATGGCTTTGGCCAGCTCCAGAGCGCCTGTAACGTCCAGATCGTTGTCCCTCACATACTCAGCAGCTTGCTACATGAGATTCACATCAGGGGCAGAGAATTAGAGATCTCTTGTAGCAATATGACTCGTCCATTGCAACTTCATGTTACATCACCCAAAGTTTCAATAAGAGAACCCCTTCTTTTGCTTTTTTGTTACCACTCTTTCTCCACTCTTGTTAGCTGCTAGATCAATGGAAGAGCTTGGTGGTCTCTCAACTCAAATTAGAACTGCTTTTGAGAAGGAAGAGGGTGAGGACATGAATCTTTCTCTTTGAGCTAATTATGAAAATTCATTTAGGGCTGATTAAATGAGAAAAAGAGGTCAAAACTCATGCCTCGCTTTACAAATGACTCAAAGTAAAGAAATTTCAATCAATTTAGACGATTCTAGCCCCAATGAAAAACTTGTTTTGGACCAGAATCTGGTCACAGAATAGAGAATATGATCACAGAATATTAATTGACACGGTGACCTCGGGTTTTGAGTGTTGAATGCGACATACCCCTCGTTGCCTGGCTGAAAGTGTGCGTAGGGAGTACAAAACGTCCACTTTACTTTCATCGAACCAGCTCAGCAAATCTGGAGAGCAGCCTGCTGCCTCTAGCGACTGGTACACCTGATCACATTTTCACAAAGAAAAACATGGGTCACTACAACTATAATGGTTCTTTTAACTTCGTAAATAAACCTTGTGTGCATGTGTGGACAAAAGCGTCCATTAAACTTCAAAAAAATCACTACCTAAGACGGGTTCAATAGAGGTTGTCAGAGTGCGCAAAAAGCAACTCTAGCATAACTCTACTCTTGTAGTCGAGTTACAAGGTCAGTCAAGGCTTGGAATTGGGCAATTATTTTCTAAAACTTCTCTTTAATCAAGCAAAAAATCTAACAACTCAATAAACAATAAAAAAAAGTTTCATTCTACAACATGAGGGAATTGGGAGATTTCTATTTCTATCTATCAAAACTCGGGTCTGTTTTTAGCTTGAGCACTTAGAGATGAAAGTGAACAAATGACAATGAACTTCCAAGAATGTGACCAAATCTTCACACTAGTTTGTTAGTTAGGGCAACGTGAGAAGCTCAAAGGAATGAACTACTATTCACATCAGGAAAGGCGCGGATTTTGTTGTAGGAGTTTCTAGCAAAATGCATGCACCCAGGTTCCGTACCAGAGACTCACTTGTGCAGCTACCACCATGCTTGTTTGCGTTGGAGTCGGCACATACGCTTGTGTGTACACCTCCTCCGACCCAAACCCCATCCTCTGCAGCTCAGAAATGCCAACTGCCCTCTCTTGCCATGTCCCAGACCTGTAACAACACACACAAGTGCCACTCTTCAGACTTGCTCTTCAACACTATTAAGCTAACTAAAAGGGCAATAATCTTGGATTGCCTCAACAGGCATCCAGAACACTTTGGTGGTATTTCGCAAATAACATCTTTAAATTTTACAGATTTTTTTTAACCCAAAGTTTGTGAATGCTGCTAGAGTTGCCAATATCTTGATTCAAGGGATGAAAAAGATAGCCTGTAAGTTCAATTCAGAAGGTGAATTCAGCTTGCCACAGTAAGCAGAAAAAGTGTGCTACATTAGCCTTAACGTATACTCTCTTTAGAGCGCCCTCTTGAAGGTAGATAACATTTGAGTGAAGCATCGATCATGGAATTCTTAGTCAAGCTAACTACGTAAATAAAAAGGGCAACAATCTTGGCATACAAAAACTCGGCAGTATGTCTACCGTCCATAGTTTTCACAGGTTTTCTAGATGCCAAAGTTGGTAAAATGTCACCAAAGTTACCACATCCAAGAGAGGAAAAGGATAGCACATCATTTTCCAGTAACATAAGACGAATTGAATTTACACATGTGTAACTGAAGCAGTTTTTAGGTTGGAAATTGGACTAACCCGCTTCTGATTTGCTCTAAAAGCGCAGCAATTCTAGCTTGTTCCTCTTGAGTAATCTCATTCACCACCGGTGTACCTGCAGCACACAACAGTGGGCTTTACTTCTGAGAAAAACAATCAAAGAAATTTCCATTATGTTACATTGCAAATGTTGTGTTCTAAATAAATACTCATTCTGAAAATCAGGACGAAAACCTCTATCTGCTGAAATGGTGAAAAAAAGGGTTGAAATCTCACAAAAACATGGCTGAAATGAAAAAATCCTATTGTCTTATCTTCTAGCCACTTCACTCAAAGATTCTCCACTTCAATTGGACAGTCATATGAACTCAAATTGGACTTGTATTTACCCCTTCCAACCCTAAATTCAACCCAACAAATAAGTTCAAAATTCCGAAAACCCACTACCCTTTTCGCTTTTCCTCTCTCGCTCTCCACGAACTGAGGCAAGAGAAGCTCCGCCATCGCGATGCGGTGTGAATTAGCACTTACCGAAGAGGTTGGGGGGCTTGAACTGGCCCAAGCCGGGCGGCGACCTGCGCCCGCCGCTGCTGCTCCCGTACGCCGGCATGTTGGGTCCGCCCGGCAACCGCACAGGCGACTTCTTGTCCCCATCCGAACCAACATTGCACCTCACAAGCTTCTTCTTCCCGACGCTGCTGTGCTTGCGCATTCCAGCGCAGGCTCCTGCTGCTACTGCTCCTGCTGCTGCTGCTGCTGCTGCTGCAGGTTGCATCATCATCCCGCACGCCGCCATCACCACTAACTAATCAGATGCACAAACTCTTCCCACTTCTGCGCAATCTAATGGAATAGCGTGAGAGTGCTGCGGATTCTTTGAGCTCGAAGTGCAGGATTGTCGATGACGGTGAATGTGATCCTCGACGTGAGCCACGCACGGTCTCGGGGGGTCTTTGTTGGGATAAGGGACCGCGGACCTTCGACCGTGGACCTCGTCGGTGGCACGTTTCGGACCCATGACCGGTTGTTGACTTCTTGAACGCTGACGTGGCTTCCTCTCGTTGGCTACTCGTCACCAGTGTTTTTATTTTTATTTTTATTTTTTTAACTTTTCAATTTAAAATTTTAAAATTTTAAAATTATGATTTCTTTATTTCTTTACTAGTAGTTGGTGCTTGCTTTGCAACGCATTAGTTCAACCATTTTAATGTAGTTTTTGTATCACAAAACATTTTAAAAAAAGGTAACAACAATCTGCATAAAATATAAATATGTCATTGAGACCTATACATGGATTTTAATAATGTAATAGAATAGAATAGAAAAAAATCAGGTTTTAAATTTTTTGCATTTTAACATGGAATTTCAAAAATGTTTTGAACGTCAAATTTGTAATAAAGAGTTTCAAATTTGTTTTGGATAAGCACAAATTGCAACACACAAATGCAAATTTCACAAACCCACAAACTCAACTTGCAATTACAATCTCAATTTCACACACCCACAAACTCAATTTGCAATTACACTCTCAAAACTTGCAATCTCACCTCAAAACTTGTAATTTCAATCTCCACCACTCAAACATGCAATTTTACAACTCCAACTTTGTATGCCAACCTCCAAGATCACAACTCCAACTTCACACCTTTTGTACTCCAAGTTTACAATTCATAATTTACAATTCAATCTTTAAGTGCTTAACTCAAAAAATATTTTGAACGTCAAATTTGTAATCAAGAGCACAAATTGCAACACACAAATGCAAATTTGACACACCAAGAAACTCAAGACCCTAAATTTCAAAACCGCGCAATAAACCACACAATAATTAGCAATTGGCGCTTGCTTTGCAATGCAATAGTTCAACCATTTCAATGTAGTTTTTATCATACTACTAAAATCATAATCCGCGCAGTGAACCACGCAGCAATCAATTGCGCAGTCAACCGTGCACTGAACTATAGGAACGGTGTAGTCAACCGCTCAGTTAATTGCGCAACCAACCCTGTAGTGAATCATGTTACCTTTTTTAAAATATAGTTTGTAATAAAAAAACTACATTAAAATGGTTGGACTAATGCGTTGCAACTTGCAAAGCACTAGCTTGAGTTTTTGAGTGTGACAAATTCGCATTTGTGTGTTGCAATTTGTGCTCTTGGTTACAAATTTGATGTTCAAAATATTTTTTGAGTTAAGCACTAAAAGATTGAATTGTAAATTATGAGTTGTAAACTTGGACTGAAAAAGTTGTGAAGTTGGAGTTGTGATCTTGGAGGTTGGCATACAAAGTTGGAGTTGCAAAATTGCATATTTGAGTTGTGGAGATTGAAATTACAAGTTGTGAGGTGAGCTTGCAAGTTTTGAGATTGAAATTGCAAATTGAGTTTGTGGGTGTGTGAAATTTGCATTTGTGTGTTGCAATTTGTGCTTATCCAAAAAAAAATTGAAACTCTTGATTACAAATTTGACGTTCATAACATTTTTGAAATTCCATGTTAAAATGCAAAAAATCTAAAACCTAATTTATTTGTTTCTATTCTATTCTATTACATTATTAAGATTCATGCATAGGTTTCAAAGACATATTTATATTTTATGTAGATTGTTGTTACCTTTCTTTTTTATATTTTGTGATATAAAAACTACATTAAAACGATTGAACTAATGGGTTGCAAAGCAAGCGCCAACTGCTACTTTTACAAAAAAAAAAAAAAAACATGATTCAATGCACGGTTGACCGCGCAATTAACTGCGCGGTTGAGTGCAGCGTTTCTATAGTTCACTCACGGTTCACTGCGTGGTTGATCGTTGCATGGTTCACTGCGTGGTTGATCGTTGCATGGTTCACTGCGTGGTTGATCGTTGCATGGTTCACTACGTAGATTATGATTTTAGTAGTATGATTTTAATGTGGGGACACAAATTAAAATAAAGATCATGATGAAGACCAAGGGTTGTGATCAAAGAGTGAAAAATTGGATATGTATGATAACCTTTTTGTCAAGTATCTAATACATTATACTAAAGGTAAACATAAAGTGGAAGGTTGGAGGTTTTTAATTTATAACTCCTATATGTTTATACTAAAATAAGACATGTAAACTTCAAGTTCTTGTATTTGATGATGGAAATATGCTAAATCACCTCTGCAAGTAGAGAATTTTGACAAAATGGATGGATGAAAATAATGTTTTTTGACAAGAAATTAGATACAAAATATTTATTTTTTGATCCGATATGTGAATGCTGAGGCGGTTAGGGATTGCAATCACAAAATTCTCACTAGAAATAATCACCAGCTTGAGTTCCAAAACTCCACTCTTGCTTATCCTTATTGAAAGGATTTTATAATATAGAACCAATCTTGGAATGTTTGTGATCCTAGTTAGTATCACAATTCTTATAATATACTTTGCTATGTATCTAAGAAAATAAGAAATATCTTCTACAACAATTTTATAGATGTAGTTAAGGAAATCAAATATTGGAGGAGCTTCTCATTGCAACAAGAAGAAACACATCCAAGTGAGGAGTATAATCTAAAGCCACAAAATGTAATCCAATTCACAGCATGAGCTTTGAGAGTGCTTAACCTTAAATGGTCGCATACAAGTCTGGTTAATGCTACTCAATGCGACAAGACATAAACTAGGTAGACTTGGTACTCTCAGTGCCAACATACAATACAATAGGAAAAATCCTACAAGACGGGCATGAACACATGCCAAAACAAAACACACACAACAAGACAGCACACACCAACAAGTCACGGAAACAAGACTACACACGACAACAAGATGCGCAAACAACAAAGAAGACGCGGAAGATTTTTTAATTTTTTTTTTAGATAAATAGCTTTTAAGGTTGATGATGATGATGATGATGATGGCCTAGCTATCTGGAAGATTGAACTTCAAAGACTATATCTAGAAAATTGCTCCAAATGACTCCAAGGTATTTTGAGAAATTAGTCTAGTCTTAAATAAAGGATTTTCTTTATTGTATGTTTGCATTGACTATACCAAGTTGTCATGGGACGTGACATTGAGGGCCTCTCTATATCGTAGTATTTTAGTGTAAATTAATTTATTACTAATCTACGGGCTTAGGGACATACGGCATCGCATCGCATTCATCCGTGGAAGATTCCATCCACTTAGGATTGTGTGTGTGTGCGTATAGTGCAGCACACGTCTTTGACATGACGTCTTTGTGAAGTCAAGCTTTGTGAGTGAGTTAGAAAGTGTTCAGTGTATACCTTTGCTTGTAAGTAATTGTTTGTCATTAGAAAAGGCTCCACATTCTCACATACTACTTGCACTCGTTGATTCTCCTTTTGTGGAGAGCGAGACGCTTGACTACTCTTGTGATTTACTAGTAATTCACTTGACAAAGACCCTCCTACGTTCCTCTCTTTAGTTCTTGAATTTGAGCTTGGATGAGTTTAAAAAAAATTGGATTGTTAAAATGATGTTGTAGATCGCCTCAAGATGGGGCCGACGCAACAAACGGCGCTTGAATCGGACAATTTTTGAGCAAGATGTGAGCGGCGCAAGAATTGAAAGAAGAAGAAGAGTTGTTGGACCTGATTCAGTAATTTTTCATCCATTGCACAGTTGTCATCCATCTGCGGCAAATTTTCATCCACGATCTAATTTTCATCCCTTTTTTGCAAATTCATTTAATGCAGGAAGTTTTCATCTACTATGGATGAAGCTTTAATTTGGGTAGAATTTACTTAACTGTAGGTAAATATCTCCCAATTTTTATTTTTTTTATTAATTCCAATTTTGGATTTGAGCTCTTCATAGGGATTTCTATTTCAAGGGAAGGAAAAAATATAGTGCAAAAGTTTTTCCAAGACCACATTTTTGAGGGTTGTTAATAAAAAAACTTTAGAGATTAAACTTTGGAGGTATGTAAGTAGGGCAATTTATCTCGGTTTTGAGTGAAATATGCGCCTATATTTAGAAAGTTTCATCTTTAATCCAATTTTGATATTGGATTGATATTGAGCACCTTTGTCACTCAATGTGTAATTTTCACTGAGGGGAGAAGATCCGGTTTGAATTTCAGGATTCTTGTGCGGTACCTTTCCTGTGTTGCGCGCTTGCTGCCGGTTATTTCCGGTGGCCCCATTTTTTTTGTCCCATATTGTGATAGGATACCTAAAAATGAAGTTGAGTTGATGGCCGGTAAGACATTTCTATGTGAGGGGTTGTGGCTGGATTTGTATTAGGCGGCGGTGATGATCGGCAAACCACAAAGTTTGGTGGTTTTGTAGGTGCAAGTTGTCTGTTCATACCCTTACCCTTTAGATAGTACCTGTGAATAGATCTGAGGTGGTTTTTGTTTATGTTGAGTATTCAAAGTGGATATTATTGCTCCTCTTCATTAGACCACCTGGAGAGTGTTTCCACCATAGACTTTGGGCTAGATTTGGATACCGACGTGGCTTTTGAGCATGTTTTGGCGTTGGATACCAACCGAAGGCTTCGGCTCTCATGTGTGGGCTTGTTTGACAACATGGAGGTCGATCACCGTCATGTTATGTGCGATCGATTCTCGGGACGGGCTGGGGGCACCTCCCTGGCCGATTGGCGGCTCCGATTCCATACCCGAATAAAGGAGAAGCGCCAGCGGACGTCGTCGATTAACGACATGTATGCGTTCGAGCTCTTATCCCAATATTTGGAACCAAAGGCTCTTCAGTCATACGGGAGGTGGACCATACAGTACAACGCAAAGTTATGCGCCGTTGAGGAATATTGGCGCCTACGTGTGGAGTTGGTGACTACGCTCAAGGAGACTTGAGAGTGTAGTTGCACAACTTTCGACTTCGACCGAGGAGCCCAAAGTGGAAGAGAGTTTCCTCGGTGAAGACTCTACGAGCATGGGTGTTGCCATTGTGGGCGAACGGGCTGGCATGGGGGCCATGTCCCGTTTGGCCGTAGCTACACGTGCGACATTCATGGCGATTGACAATCTGCCAGCCTTTGATCCTCTAGCACGGTTCATGGCGCGTTTGAAAGTGGAGTACGGGAGGTTCAAACATGATTAAAATCTAGATGCAGCGCATCTTGGATTTCCGTTGGGAGAAAGAGGATCCTCCATACACTATATATATCCGGTTGGCACGATTGTCAGTGGAGGTCGGTAATGTGTTCATGGAGCTGGTTAAGATCTTCATCTCTAAGTTGGATAAGCGGATGGTCGAATTGATCGGTCCGCATTTTTTTTCCGGTATGATAGAAATGCCACTTGGCGCAACCATTCCCAGTTGCTGAATTGGATGTGGTGAAGACACATGAGGCCAAACTCGCGGAGCTGAAGAAGCAAATGAGTGCGATGGCCTCTTTGAGGCAAGAGACAGAGACTTGGTCTCTAGTGAGAGGTCATAACTCATTTTCAGCCCTAGATTGCTACTTGAATGGCGCTTTAGGGGAGGTGGTGGCATCGATTGCTACTTGTGCTCAAACTACCACACAAGCAACAACAACTTCCTCCACCATGTTGGTTGGTAGTGGAAGTCCACGCCACTCGGATTTGCTAGACCACATTGGTCAGTCCCGGTTATCTCTTTTGTTCAGCATCGCGGATGCGGCTACTTCTACAGCCACTCCCACTCTGACCCCGGTCTCACCGGTTTTTTTTAACCGTGGAGATGCAACATACACTTTGGCATATAAGGTGTTGCAGTTGCCGGTGTTTGTCGGTGTGGGAGGCTATTTCCGCATTTGAGGCCGAAACTACCTTCACATTTACAGAGCAGTCCTCCGGAGATCAATCATTGATATCTCAAGTCCCTTATTTGTCTAACTTTCCAGCCCGATTGGCACGAGAGTGACACAGTGTGCGTCCAAGCGTGGTACGCTTGTTGAATGTCGACGACAATGTCGTGTAGTAAATTACTACACTATGTAAAAAGATAATATAGATACAAAAAATGTGGTCGTAGAGTGACCTACAGTTTAATTCAATGTGGGAATATTTGGAGCTTGTTAGCCTAGCTTGGATGTACTGCATCTCTTGTCTCTAGCTCAGGGGTAGATAGGTGGCCAGTTGGCTACTTATTTTCCTGCTCTCACTAGCAAGTGCCAAGCCGCAGCCGCACGAACAATTCAACGAGTTCAATGAGACTCGAACTCGGAATCAATCGGCGGATAACAAACGGGCTTTAACAGCCAACCAAGTCTGCAACTTGGCGATTATCATCGAGCCCGCAATAGTCTTATACTGCTATAGATAAGTCGTTTGTTTCTTAATCTGACTTCACTGTGGACCATCTTTTAGATGGAAAGGCATCTATGGCTACTTAAATTTGTTTAGCCGTTTACTATTAAAGAAATGTCATTGAGTTAATGTTATGGAAGGCAAACTTCTTGATGAAGTTATCGAAAAACATATAAAGGGTAGATGGTTGCCGTGCCTTATGCATTACTTCATGTCATTATTAGTTTGGATTGTTTCTTCTTAGTTTCTATAGGTTGATAGTATGGCTTCTCAAGACCCTGATGATTGGGAGTTTCCTTTAGCTCACTCACCGGATGATCTAATTCAACTTTCTCAACCATCGACATCAAGGCGGCTTGAGCGAGATGAAGCAGGGCCTTCTGAGCGTCGTGTTCAACCACGTACCGCTTTTGATTCTCAACAAGTTCCTTTGATAAGTTTAAGAAGTTTACAATTGGAGGCAAGAACTTTAGTAATCGTCTTGGAGGTTGGAGATGTGTTTATCGAAGGCCATCAAGTGGTGTTTGAAGGGTGTTTTCAAAACACTAATGAAGGTCAAATGGTAACCCGCTTGTCCAATGACCTTGGTCACCGTCTTTGGCTTCAAGGCCCACTCAGACACTTGGGTAGTGAAAGGCGAGTAAGTTACATCGCTGTTGTTCTTCGTGAGATTCTTGACTTTTTATATGTTTAATCCATCTAGGGGCTGAAGTTGAGATAATTTATTGTTATTTATCTTTATTTATTTGTGGTTAGTTGTTGTTGAAGAAACCCGGTCTTTAGATTGATGACTAGGCAGTTAGTGTTTGAAAATACAAAGAATAGAAGGGATAAAGGGATGATAAGAGTTGATAAGGGGGAGAATTTGGGCAACCAATGGGGTTTTAGATGCCCATGTGGCCTTTGAATGGGCTGAGGTTAGTTGTGATTGGCTCCTTTCCCCGTTTTGGGAGTTGGGTTCTTCCTTACCAAGGAGGGGCTGGACTGTGGGGGCTCTCTCTGGTTGTTTTTGTTTTAGTTTATTTTGGATTTTGAATATGTTGTAGCCCTTGTTGTTGGCTCTCTATGAAGCTATCACTCGGTCTTAGAGCTGAAAGTATGAGTGAACGGCGCCTTGTCGAATACAAGGGGGTCTGCTGCCCCATGTTTTCATAAGCAGTAGGTTTGAAGCCTTGTAGCAAGTTGTACAAAGTATATCTAAATGACATCTTTGGTGAGTGTTTGTACATTGTAAATAGCTTTCCAAAGAGCTATTTTATGCTCTATTTCGAGCTTTTGTGAAGTCATAGCACTAGTTTGAAAGAAGAGGGGTCAGCTGATTTGAGTTTTTGTAAGAAGCAACTTTGATTGCACATAGCGGCTGGCGAGATGGGTTTTTGGAAGTGAAATTTGGTGTGTGTATGGTGTATTTTAGTGGCTTTTCAAGTAGCTATAGCACGGCTCATTCCAAGTTTGTATGAAACCGTAGTGGTATTTTGAATTAGAAGGTTAATCAAGAGTTTAAAAGAGAGTTTGAGTTCGGTTTATACTTAATGAGAGGTTAGAGAAATGATTTCAAAGGGAGTAAGGGTATATAGGAGAAGGGTATGAAGTGGTTAGGATATGTAAGAGTAAGGGTATGTGGGATTGTGGTTAATTAGGGAATTAATTATCTTAATCAAGGTTAATTGTGTTAAATAAGATTAATTAGTCTAATTGTAATTAATTAGCTTAACTAAGATTAAGTGGATTAATTAAAGTTAATCATATTATTTAAATATAATTATCTTAACTATTAATTAATTATTATGAAGTGAAATTAGTTAATTTAATCAGAGTTTAATTAAGGCTTGATTTAGATTAAGGATAATTAATGTTTTGAGTTAAGTTTTTGGGGAGACAAGTTCTACAAGACATCAGCATCATGTCTTATTATATGTACATCGAATTTTATTATACAAGTTGAAGATTGGAGGCCTTTCTCGTATGCTGAATGAGGACTTATGAGTTTATATGGACTTGAACACAAAATTATATGTTCCATATTCTCCCTTTCCCTCTCTAAACTAAGTGCAGCCAAGAATCCTGCGTTTTTCTGAAGCAAAGACTCTCTACACGACAACGTGATAGTGGTAAGCCATCTAGACGGCAACCCCGCTTGAACTACCCCCCTCTTTGTGTTATGTTGGACTCAAGGGCTTAGCCGGTAATGATTGGCAAGAAGCTAGCCCAAGATTTGGGTCTTGGTGCTTTGGACCTCAAGCCTTACTTATTTGCAATTGTTACATCGGTGGGGGGCACAGAGAAGGCCATGGGACACACCCGACATCTGTTGCAGTTGATGTTCGGTGTGGGATTTCGTTCATTAATCAACCACATATCTCTCCAGTGCGCTGTGGCTGGTGCCACAAACTATGACATTTTGGTGGGTCAGCAGACGCTTCATTCTCTCGATTTTTAGGGGTATATAGTTGGACGGAAGAGGCCTGGATTATGCCTAGGTGGTTTGCCGGTGATGGCAAAAAAGAACTCATTCCGGTTGTCTTTGCAGCTAGAGCGGTGACTTCCACAGCGGGCGCTATGTTTGGGTGAAATGCTCTGGCATCTGATTTGCCATTTGGTTCTACACTTTTGGAGGAGACATATGCTTTTATGTCGGGGGTAGCGGAATCACGTGAGCACAGATTAGTGGTGATCTGATGGTCAGGGGCAGCAAGTGTCACATCTCATAGGGATCAAGAAAGCAGAGGTGCTTCTTTGTTTGAAGTGGGAGGAGCTTCGTGCTCAACATGTCTTTGCAGCCTTGGCAGAGTACTTTGGTCGAGACTATGCTTGAGATATCTTTTCCCGGATTTATAATCATGTCACAAGATTTTCTATGGATCCTGTGAGTGAGGAGTCTGGGGGCATGAATGCCCTCTCTACTACGAAGTAGCAATCACCGGCCGTGCCGGTGTGCAGTGAGTCTTCTACGGTGGAAAATGAGACAACCGAGTTTGATGATTGGCCTTTGGATTTTGGGCCTCACCTTAGCAGTGTTGAGGCATGGACGGTACAAGCATTTATACGTTTGTATCGTAGGTGTTTTTCCTTTATTCTCTATGATTTGGAAGGCTACAAAAGTAAGCCCATTCACATTCACTTGGAGGACGACCACCTAATCTTTCAACGGTAGTACAAACTTAGTCTTCTAGAAAAACTTGGGGTCCTGACTCATTGTCAGGAGTTGTTGTCTGCCAGTTTGATAGAACTCTCTAACGGCGAGTACGCTTGTGCCACGGTTATGCCATCAATGAAGGATATCTTTGGCAATTGGACGGAGAAGCGGATGTGTGGGGATTATAAACTTGACAAGGTCAATCGCAAGACCAAGTCAGACTGTTATTTCATGCCCACGCCGAAGGAGTTGTTTGATGGGTTGGGCCACGCCAAAGTATTTAGTACTCTAGGTTTGTGGTGTGGTTACCACCAATTACCATTGATGGTGGATGACCGGATGAAGACTACATTGTGGGGATTTAATTAGGATGGAAGAGATCAACTCTATCATTGGAAGTTTCTCACATTTGGCCTCAAGAACGCACCCGTTGAGTTTCAGAAGATGATAGACCGGATGTTGACCGGTTTATCGTTGCCTGATGCTACATTGCTTATGTTATCATTTTAAGTAGCACCCCGCAAGACAAGTGAGGCATCTTTAGGCGGTGTTTGAGAGGTTACGACAGTGGGGATTGTGTTGGCACCATGGCAAGTGCAAGTTCTTTCACGATCGATTGCCATATTTGGAACATATGATTGTTCCAGAGGGTCTTGGCGTACAACAAGACAAGGTGGATGCATTGCAGAAGATTCATGCCCCACCCAATGTGTCACGGCTTCGAGCTTTTCTTAGCTTGGGAAATTACTATCGCCAGTTTTGTTAAGAATTTTAGCTTGATTGCAAAGCCATTGACTATTCTTACACGGAAGGATCAACGATGGACTTGGGGATGGGGAGTAGTAGCAGGAATTTGTTACTTTGAAGCTTAAGCTTGGTTCAGCGCCTCTGCTGCGGCCTGCGGTACACAACCTTTTCAGTTGCACACAGACTGGAGTGTTGTAGGACTGGGGGCAGTGTTGACTCAGAAGGTTGATGAGGGAAGACAATACGTTGTAGCGTTTGCTTTTAGAAGCAACAACAAGGTAGAGTCCAACTATTCGTTCTATAAAGAGGAAGCTTTGGCCGCAGTTTGGACCATAGCCTATTTTAGACCCTATTTATATGAACTGCATTTTACATTAGTAATCAACTATCAGCCTTTGAAGTGGCTCATAGAGTCTGACAAGCTTATCGGCAAGCTTGTCAGGTGGGCTTTGTTGCTTCAAGAGTATGACTTTGAGGTTGTACATTGGGTTGGCATCACGAACTTGGATGCGGATGGTTTATCTCGCAATCCAAGTCCTTTGGAGGAGGATTTGACTGGTGCCAAGTGGCATGGGGACTATGACAGGGAGTCAATCCCGGGGTAGCATATAGCGGCTTACCTCACGTTGATGTCTGGCTCCGCATCGACGTTATTTGATTTGGCAATGGATGAGGAACTAGATAGGGCCCAAGTTATTAGCGATGTGTGGAGAAGACGGTCCAGTCTTGTACAAGTTACAACATGGGACACTTCCCCCAACTCTTTTTGCTATGGAGTGTGATAGAATTGGGCACCGAATAACAAGGTTCTGTTGGGAGAACAACCTTCTATTTCGGGTGTGGCCAGATGGGATTAGGCACATAGCTCCAAGGCCAGATCAGAGGGCTTCATTGGTACAGCAAGTACACGAAGACCTAGGACATTTTAGTGTGCGATGGACTCATTGGATGTTGCGCATCCAATACTGGTGGACCAACATGTATCAGCAGGTTGCCACGTATGTTTTTCGATGTGAAGTATGTGATCGAGTTAGATCCAACTTCAACACCTTTATCATCCCAGTTGCAGCCTTTGCCCATTAATGGGCTAGGATATTGGTGGTCTTTGGATTTTGTTGGTCCACTTGGCGTGGCTCCAAGCGGAGCCAAGTATGTCTTGGTGATGGTGGAGCATTTCAGCAAGTGGATTGAGCTCGTGGCTCTGCGGCAGAACTATTCTAAGTTGCCCGCCATGACATTCCGCGACCGAGTGTTGGCTCGATTTGGAGCCCTAACTATGGATTTGACAAACTAGGGCTTCACTTCGTTGGAGCTTCCGAAGCTTTTTGAATCCAGGCTTTGATTGACCACCTTACCACATCTCGGGATCACCTAAAAGGGGACGGTTTGGCGGAGCGTGTAGTTTAGACCGTGAAGCGGGGCCTATGGAAGTATGGATCAGGCCTTTTTTTTCGTTTCAGGGTTTTAGCCAGAGTAGCAGCACAATTTTTTTTGAAACCACACATGTAGCGACACAAAGTTTCTCCTGAAACCACACATGTAGCGACACCAAGTTTCTCCTGAAACCATACAAAACCAAATTTTCTCCATAAACATCTTTTTCAGAGAATCCATCTCCATTAACATAGATTTGTACATCATTTTTGACAACATGATGGAGTCTCTACTATTCACTAGTAGCAATACGACAATATAGAAACGGCGAGCAATGCAATTTTGGCGATATATGATCATAATTTTCCCACTTTTGGGAAATATTCCTTTTGGGGATTTTTTTGTCATTTGGCTCCAAATCGCCAAAAAAAGCCTTGGTATGAATTACTTCAGGATGGCCACCGTGATTGGGTCTCATGATACCATGGATCGCCGTGGAATATCAGTTTAGCTAGCAGGCTTTACTAGCTGCTTTCAGTCCGAATCAATTGTTCTACAGGCAAGAGCCAATTTTACCGAGTTCCGTTCGGGAAAAGTTGGCTCCGGTTGTTGATTTGGACGATTCAGAGGTGTGGGCCGAGTGACTATGGGATCGAGCAGAGTTCTTCAAGTAGGCCATGTCTACGGCCATAGAGAATTTATCTATGGCTCAACACTGTGACACCTTACGATACGCTATTATTCGTAGCGTTGCCTATTGACCTCGGTTGCGACGTTTTTCCACGAGAAATAACGTTTATCTACAGCGTGAGGCGCCCACGACATTGGACGTCAAAGCATGGTATACCAGTCTTTGCGTGAAGAATGTGTTACGCAGTGGCATGTTGTTGCTAGAAGGCAAGGGTGACCAGGAGTATCGGGAGCACTCTTAAAATTGTGCTTCATGCCATTTACACGTTGATGGCTCCGTTCATTTGAAGTTGGCCGTTGTGCCAGACGGTCTTCCGTGATTTGTGTGTGGTGAGAAGAAGGGCGCGGCTATCGTGTTGCTTTGTGACCATTGCTAGCGTGGTTGGCATATGGCTTGCTTGACGCCGCCTCTTTCTATCCTATTGTCCGGGATTGGACTTGCCCTCGTTATTGGAGGTCTTGGAGCCACCATTCACCCGATTAAACAACTTGAATTCCTTGTGAACTTGTCATTGTGTTGTGCGTTGCCATTGAGTTGGAGTTCTTGGTTTTGATTCAAGGATGGGCAACGTGAAGATTAAGCAAGGGATTAACAACAAAGTTGTCTAAGTTGATTAAAGATGGCACTCACATTCCACCAGGCCTTTATTACTTCTTCATATGCTTATTGATTCGGCGACAAACGGCATCTTCGACTGGATGGGTACACTTGTTGTAGCGACATCACCGTGGCGTTTAGTCTTGTTAGTGTTGTTTGGTACTAGCTAGATAGAGTTTGTTTAGGTGATACCATGTAACGTCTAGGTGATATCCATTGATATCCATTGTGTCCAAACCACTACAATCTGGGAAAATAATTACGTTGGCAGGTACGGTACCCAGTGGTTGCTTTCAACACCTATTTGTTGAAAGAATTATTTTTCTTTGACATAGTGATTTAGACACAATGGGTATTACCTAAGTATTACATGAGTATCACCTATGCATTATACGGGTAGCACCTTGATATATTACATGGTTTAACCTAGACAAAAAAATTATATTTCCCAAAATTTTGGACAACTCTCCATTTTGAACTAATTATGTACGAAAGCAACCATGGCGTTGGGTAGTGTCTAAAATTGACCACTTCCTACGAGTGTCATAAATATCTTTTTAGTCGGTGAAAATATTAATAATTAGTAAAAGGTTACATAGCCTGAGACTAAGTATCACTTTTAGAGTAGTATACAGTAGTAAATATGAACCCGTACACTAATTGCAAACTAGGCAACTATTGTAGTGACAAAACAATATAGTAAATGCCAACTAGTACACTATTTGTCAATTTAACGTATTTAACTTCGGATTCAATAGCCTAGACTTTCAGAATCATGATACAAATCAAGCCTTATCAACACCTGATCCAGCTGAGTATTAACAGTACTGCACAGCCTCATCAGTGAAAAAAAGAAATTACCATCTACAACAACACTCCTCATGGGCGTGACTTCAACGTGAAAGTTTAGCATGGCCGGATCAAATGTGTATCAAAGCTTCGAACTGGTCAGGGAAGTGTCAATAGACCATCGACTGTTTATATGATTCCAGAGAAGTGATTCGACATGTCACACTATCTGATGTTTCTTTCAGCAAGGACTCCGAATACTACTTCTCGAAACTGGGCAACTGATCTAACCATACATCCTATCAACCCGTGCACAAGAGCTGCACAGATTACAACAATATAATCTCATTGGATGCTCAGTATGGGCGCTGTCCCACGTAGTTGCCCGGCGGATTGTAGCTGCAGATGATGTACACCGCATTGTCGTTGCACAGCACCGACGCGCACCCGACCTCCGTCGTCTTGCGCCACACCACCTGAGTGTAGTGCCCGCACACCTTCCCCGCGTTGCACGTGTTGGTGGAGTATCTGTAGTCCCGGCCCTCGTTCACCCACATGGTGACGGCCTCCAGAGGCGTCCACGCCTTCCCGGAGCCCCAGAACAGATTCTCGCCGTACGGACCCCTCGAGTGCCGCAGCGGGATGCACTTGGCCCACTGCGACGTCGCGTAGTTGCGCGCGTACGTCGCCAGGTTGTCGTTCCACTTGAGCGGGGGGACGCCCACCTTGCTCCGCGCTTCGTTGTGCGGCGTCAGGAAAGCGGCCGGCGAGTTCGCATCGGGTGACAAGTACTGCGCATCCACCGCTGCTGCAACCATCGCTGCAATCCCGAGCACTACTAGCACCCCGAACCTCGCCATCCTGACGCCTCCAATCTAGAGAACTCCGAAACTGAAACTGAAACTGGGGCACTTGGATCTGGACACTCGTGGATCTGGTGTTGTGATAAGTCGATCATCTGAGGCGGCGTTTAATAGGACCTGATGGCGGTCGAAGGTTGCTCCTGCGTTCATGGAGGTGTCAACTCGTGCTCCCTCCCCGCAACTCGTGCACTAACGTCGGAGTGATTTTTATTTCAGGATTTTGGAGCGGACGTCCATGGATGGCGATACACCAAAAATGGTAATCAGAGTCGTGTACCTCATTAAGTAACGCCGTTCATTCCGGTGGTCACTGTACACCAGCCTAGTGCGGCAGAATACAATCTCAACAAATTTGGATGAAAGCAGTGACACATCCAGCGCTGTAAGGCGGCCTCAGTGAGGATACTCCGAGTCTAGATTAAAGCTGAGATTTTCCTGGGGAGTCTTGGGTGCGACAAGAGTGGAATCAGTGGAGCTTTGGAGGAATGAGAAGTTGAGGAGAGGAGGGTACGAGAGGGCATGGGCCGCCGAAATTGTTGCCATCTTCGTTGTACCCGACTGTGCGTGGAAAGAGTACTTGTGTGTGATCTCGGTGGCGTCGATCTTGGGCTCGGAGAAGTTGCCACGGAATCAGGTGGCGGAGTGGCGGACACTGGGCCTGTTTCAGCGCCGGATTACGCGGATTAGCCACACACTAATCCACGCACTAATCCACAGACTCATCCACATATTAATTCACACAGTAATCCACACACGAATCCAGGCACTAATCCACGGACTAAGCACACCCTAAGCACACCCTAATCCACACACGATATCAGATGCTTTAACTCCTAAAGGACCAGAGTCTCCTTCGGGGGGATTTCACATTTTGGGCAGGTTCCTAAAATTCGAAAAAAAATCCTTTTTTTTTAAACTTTTATTATAGATCGGCCTTGATAAGAGCTTCGTGGAGGTATTTTTAATTTTTTTTTGGATTTACGGTTTGAAAGTTAATACCACCTATTGTCAAAAATGGAGAGGATGGGCAGCCTGGGCACCACTGGGAACCAATGAAACACAAGTGTGAAAGAGGGGCAGTAAGTATGGGCACAAAGGGTGGAGGGAGGGTGGGGTAGCCCAAATCAAGGGGAGGAATAGTGGAAGGGAAGACCCCACAAATTCCAAGAAAATGGTTAAATAGAAAATTTAAAAAAATAGCAAAAAGTGGTGCATGGCAGGGGTTGTGGGTACTGAAAGAGATGGCACGTGTGAATAAAAAAATATTAAAAAAAAAAAAAAAACGCCGCCTTGCACTGGCGGGCCACCCCCGAGGAGTTGCACGGGTCCCGCACGGGGGAGTGGGTGAATGACGTGGCCCTTCATTTCTTGAAGGATCCCCATTTTGAAGCCCTGCCCTCACCTATAATATTTGAATAATTCAATAAATTGATTAAAATTAGAGATTTTACCCGTTTTAGAAGAAAAAAATCTCTAAAATAAGTAAAAAATTAAATTCCACATTTCAACCGTACGGATTTCTAAATTTGTAAATTCATATTTAGCAAATAATTTCTCACTTCATTTGTAGTCATTTGCATTGTTTTATACCCCCTTTCACTAAAGTATTTATTTGAGCATGATGTACCCCTCGGAATGACCTCAAATTTTGCACACACTTAGCTAACATCATATTCTTTACATTGGTAATGGTTTCCAACACAATGCACTATAAATACTAGAAGATATGCTTAGTCAAAGTGAGCTGACTTTGTCGGGCAAGAGGGAAAAATAACTACTTCTTACACTTCAAACACTATAATCTTCACATCCGTGCGGTGGATTGCAACTAAAATTTTGCAGGATTATTATACATGAGTTTAGTTTTAGATCTTACGGTTAAAAGTTGAGAATTCTTTTTTAAAATGTGGTTATTGCGGCCATGTTTGACTATGGCAGTTTTGGACTAGTTTTGGACAGAAATTGTCAAGGAACTTTAGGGGTTAACTTGATCTTTGATTTCCTCCTGCTTGCTTCTCTCTCCGCTTTTCTTTTCTCCTACTTGCATTATCTTACTTTTCTTTTCCTCCATGTTTGATTTTTCTAATACTTTCTTCCGGGCTTGCATCGCTTTTCGAGCCTTTTCTTTCCTCCTGCTAATTCTGTTCGCTTCTTGTTTCTCTAGGTTGTTTTTATCTACTCGTCTTTCCTTTCGATAAGCTGAGCAGACTCTATTTATCTGGTCACCACTGGTCAGAAGGAACAACGTTATCTCCCATAATCAGGGTTACTTTGAAGATAAATTATGCGCTCCTTAAGTGAAAATTCAAGATCTAACCCCGGATCAGGTTCCCATTCCGTTTAGTCTGTTTACATTCAGATAACTAGTCCTCTTCTCCAGATAATGCATTAGCACACACTTCTAATTGCGCATTCAATGTGATGATGGAAATTGATGAAACTGCCTCGCCACGGACGAAGTGATCTCTCATAACTAGGGTCTGCTGGCACATTCCTCAGGATTATTATCAAATATACACAATCACAAACAGAAGACTTCGAAGTAAAAGAGCCAGATATGGTAAATCCGGGGTTTCGACTCCATTGATATTGAGGAAGTGATTCTACGCGTATGCTGTTCCCAACAGGGACTCCGAATCCTAGTACTTCAATCAATGTCAAAAGACCACCGACTGTTTATATGATTCCAGAGAAGTGATTCGGCATGTCACACTATCTGATGCTTTTCCAGCAAGGACTCCGAATACTACTTCTCGAAACTAGTGGGCAACTGATCTAACCACGTATCCTATCAACCTGTGCACGGAGAAGAGCTGCACATGCGCATTACGACAACTTAATCATACTCTCATTGGATTGCTCAGTATGGGCGCTGTCCCACGTAGTTGCCCGGCGGATTGTAGCTGCAGATGATGTACACCGCCTTATCATTGCACAGCACCGACGCGCACCCGACCTCCGTGGTCCTCCTCCACACCACCTGAGTGTAGTGCCCGCACACCTTCCCCGCGCTGCACCTGTTGGTGGAGTATCGATAGTCCCGGCCCTCGTTCACCCACATGGTGACGGCCTCCAGGGGCGTCCACGCCTTCCCGGAGCCCCAGAACAGATTCTCGCCGTACGGGCCCCTCGAGTGCCGCAGCGGGAGGCACCTCGACCGCTGCGACGTCGCGTAGTTGCGCGCGTACGTCGCCAGGTTGGCGTTCCACCTGAGCGCGGGCACGCCCACCTTCCTGCGCGCTGCGTTGTGCGGCGCCAGGAACGCGGCCGGCAAGTTCGCATCGGGTGACAAGTACTGCGCGTCCGCCACTGCTGCAACCATCACCGCTACTAGACTTACTGCAACCGCAACCAACACTCCCATCCTGGCCATTGCGATCGACGAGTCTGGATCTGAAAGTTGAAGTGTTGCCGGGTTGTCGCTCGGGCGGGGTTTTAAGGTGCTTGCGGCGTTCATGGCGGTGTCAACTTTGGAGGGATAAGCTCGCCGCTCCGAAACTCGTGCACTGAACGGCGGAGCTCTTTTTCGTCACCTCTAATTAGAAGAGTTGATGTCGGAAGTGAACTGATGATTATGTGAGAACTTTTCGGATAAACAGAACTCTGATTCCGAACTTAACCCCCAAAAACACTTCAAAATTGTTGAAAAAAAAGAAGGAAACAAATACTTTCATTTCTAGTTTAGACCGTAGGATCTAAACTAAGACTTGTCAAGTAACAAACTCACAAAAATTTATAAATTTTGATTGCACGGATTGAAAGATTATAGTGATTGAAGTCAAGCAAGTGGTTCATTTACTTCCCTGCAATCAGTGGATCAACACGCTTAGACTTAACTTCGTGTCAAACTTTTGCACCGCACAAGGTCTAAATCCATTATCATCTTGTTAACCCCTGAGAGCCCAAGTGTACATTTTTACATATTTCGGGCAAGCGGGGAAAAAATTCTTCATCTTTTCTACATAAAACCTAGAGATCTTTATATTTTTAACTTTTTATTTTTTCTACAACAATGTGTGGTGTAAACCTTCTTATTGACCATTTAGATTATCATTCCAAAACAGATTAAATTCTCAAAAAAATAAATTGTGAATTGACAATTTTTGAACCTTCACTCCTTGCACACTTGTTTTGAATATGCTACACCCCTTCTCTACCTCTAAAAATTGATGCATACGGAACTAACATCATGCTCAACACAATGGTAAAAGATTTAGACCTTGTGTAGTAAAAAAATTGATTACCAAGTGAAGTCAAAGTTTGTTGATCCACTCAATCACGGAAGAAAATGAACCATTTTATTGACTTCAAACACTATAATCTTTCAATCCGTGTAGTCAAAGTGTATGAAATTTTGTGAGTATGTTACTTAGTAAGTCTCTATGGAGATCCTATGGTCAAAAAGATAAATATAACGTTTTGTTTCCTTCCTAACTCATTGCACTAGAATCCAACAATTTTGAAGTGTTTTTGGTGTGAAATTGTCACGGGCTTTTTGGGATTAAGCATGATATAAGTTCCTTATACACCAATTTTTAGGAGTAGAGGAGGGGTGTAGCATATTCAAAACAACTAAGCAAGGAATTGAGGTTCAAAAATTTCCAATTCACGCTTTAATTTTTTGTCAGCTTAATATGTTTTAGATTGATAATCCAAATGGTCAATATGAAGGCTTACACCATATATTGTTGCGGAAAAAATAAAAAGTTAGAAATATGAAAATCTCTAAGTTTATGTAGAAAAGAAGAAGTTTTTTTGGTACCATGCCCGACAATGTGTGACAATGTTTGAAAATGTTTGACTTGGGTAAAAATTCTATTTTTCACTAGAAAAAAAAAATTCATTTTGACAATTTAAAGGGAAATAATATTCCTAGCGACTATTGAAAATCTCACATTCAATAGAGTGTCCTAGCAAAAGCTTTTGGAGTAGCCCGAGGTGCCCGCTCTCCCCATTTGAAATTCAAAACCCAATAACTTTTTCATCAAGTGTCCAATTTAGAAAAAAAATTGTTCTCCTACTAAGGTCTTTGTAATGCCCTTGTACTATAAAAATTTCAAAGAGGAACATTGGAAATTGACACCATAGGAACCTGACCAAACATTCCAAAAACCCATTTTTGACACTTGGTACTTTAGGGGTTAAAGCGGTGGCAAACTTTGACATTCTAGAGGTATTTTGGGAAGGCTGATACAAATTAGTATATACGGAACAGAGCTAGTGAATAGCATGCTGATACAAATTAGTATATACGGAACGGAGCAAGTGAATAGCATACTAGAAATGGTAACTAGTGCCACGTACAAGATCCGGCATAACTTTTGTACTTTTGATGGATATTTTTACAATATTTTGTGGCAAGCATAGTACATTATCCTACGCAATTGTCAATTTTGTATATTGTTAATTCAAAATGGAGAACATCCAAAACAATTGGAAAATTCAGGAGATTTGTCTAGGTGATATCATGTAATGTCTAGGTGATACTCATTGATATTCATTATGTCCAAAGTGGAAATATAATTAGTTTTTAGCAATTCCATTATGTCCAAAGTGGAAATATAATTAGTTTTTAGCAGGTAGTGTTCAAAATTGACATCTTCGTACACATATTAATATCTTTTTGGTTTGTAAAAATATTAATAGTTAGTAAAAGGTTACATAGCATGTACAATAATATCACTATTAGTGTAGTATATCCTACGCATTGGTCGGGTTCGTACATAATTAAATTAGAATGGAGGGTGTTCAAAAATTGTGGAAAATATAAAATATTTGTCTATACCCATGTAATGTCAAGGTCATACCCTTATTATACGTAGGCATTACTTATGTAAAACCTAGGTGATAGCCATTGTGACCAAACCATTGTGTTAAATATAAAAAAACTGGTTTGTACAAGGGTGTCCAAACCTGACCAATGCGCACGGTACACTGAATACAAACTTGTACACTAATTGGGTAGCTTGTGTAGTAACAGAACAATACACTAAATGCCAACTAGTACATTATTTAACAATTAAAATAAATATTGCAATGTTATTTTCTTGACTTGTGGACATTTAGTTTACCCTACGCGGTGGTCACTTTTGTACACAATTACTTCAAATTGGAGAGTTGTCCAAAATTTTGGAAAATATAATTTTTTTGTCTAGGTGATTACCCATGTAATGTCAAGGTGTTACTCATATAATGCCTAGGTGATACTCGTATTATACTTATCTGAGACCTATTGTAACTGAATCACTACGTCAAAGAAAAATATTTTATTTTGACAGACATGTGCCTAAAGTGAACATTGGGTACAATATTTACAATACAAGAAGATTCTAGGCGGCTAGTAGACAGTTGATTGTAGGTCACATTGACCTCTAAATTTCTTTGACAATTTTGCCCCAAAAACACTTCAAAACTACCAGTTTTAATGCAATGAGTAAAGAAGATTCATAAAAAAATTATTTCTAATTTTAACCGTAGGATCTCAATAAAGACTTACTAAATAACATACTCACGAAATTTCATGAACTTTGACAGCACGGATTGTAAGATTATAGTATTTGAAGTAGAAAAAAGGTTCATTTTCTTCCTTGGGTTTTAGTGGATCAGCAGACTTTGACTTCACTTGCTGTCAAATATTTGTACTACACAAGGTCTAAATTCATGTCCATCATGTTAAGGATGATACTAGTTCCTTGTACACCAACTTTTAGAGGTAGAGGTGGGTTGTAGCATATTCAAAAAAATTGTGCAACTAGTGGAGGTTCAATAAGTGTCAATTCATGTTATATTTTTTTGTGAATTGAAAATGTTTTAGAATGAGAATCCAATCGGTCAATGCAAAGGTTCACACCACATAATGCTACGGAAAAAATAAAAATTGAAAAATAAGAAGATCTCTAATTTTAATGTGGAAAAGAAGAAGTTTTTTGGTACCTTGCCCGACAATGTGTGACAATGTGTGAAAATGTTTGACTTGGATTTATATGCTTTTTTTCACTATAGGCAAGAGGATTTTTTTGACATTACTAAAGGAGATATTATTATTTGCTAGTACTTAAAATCTCACATTCAATAGAGTGTCCTAGGAAAAGTTTTTGGAGTTGCCCAACGTGCCCGCACTCCCCATTTGAACTTCAAAATACTAAAACTTTTTCATTAAATGTTAGATTTAGGAAAAAAATTGGACTCACACAAAGCTTTTGGTAATGTTCATCCTCAGTAAAAATTTCAAAGAAAAATGTTGTAAATTGACACCTCAGGAACCGGCCTAGACCTTCTAAATCCCCGAGGGGACTCTTGAAAATTTAGGGGTTAATGACATTGGCGGCTACACACTTAAGATTATTGGATGAACCAATTTTGTGACACCACAATTTACTCCGCATGACGAAGATAATTTATCGGCGTTCATGATTCCGAAGTTACCGAACGTGCCCGGCACCAGCACCGATTTCGCTTACGTTATTGCATGATTTCACTCCGAGTCCCTTACTAAATCAGTAAACATTTTTATTAACTTCCAGATTCATGACAGTGAACTCATGCGCTAGTTGACATTACAACACAGGTTAGGTTTTCGCTTTTGATTTTTACAAAGCGCTGCCACCGGTCACTGGTGATTAGGCTTGAGTTAATTTACTCCAGCTGAGTATTAACAGTTCCGCACCCACTCATCAGTGATAAAAAGAAATTACCATCTACAATAACACTCCTCAAGGGCGTGACTTCAACGTGAAAGTTTAGCATGGCCGGATCAAATGTGCGTCAAAGCTTCGAACTGGTCAGGGAAGTGTCAATAGACCATCGACTGTTTATATGATTCCAGAGAAGTGATTCGACATGTCACACTATCTGATGTTTCTTTCTAGCAAGGACTCCGAATACTACTTCTCGAAACTGGGCAACTGATCTAACCATATATCCTGTCAACCTGTGCACGGAGGAAAGCTACGACAATATAATCACATTGGATGCTCAGTATGGGCGCTGTCCCACGTAGTTGCCCGGCGGATTGTAGCTGCAGATGATGTACACCGCATTGTCGTTGCACAGCACCGACGCGCACCCGACCTCCGTCGTCTTGCGCCACACCACCTGAGTGTAGTGCCCGCACACCTTCCCCGCGCTGCACGTGTTGGTGGAGTATCTGTAGTCCCGGCCCTCGTTCACCCACATGGTGACGGCCTCCAGGGGCGTCCACGCCTTCCCGGAGCCCCAGAACAGATTCTCGCCGTACGGGCCCCCCGAGTGCCGCAGCGGGATGCTCGTGGCCTGCTGCGACGTCGCGTAGTTGCGCGCGTACGTCGCCAGGTTGTCGTTCCACTTGAGCGGGGGGACGCCCACCTTGCTCCGCGCTTCGTTGTGCGGCGTCAGGAACGCGGCCGGCGAGTTCGCATCGGGTGACAAGTACTGCGCATCCGCCGCTGCTGCAACCATCACGAGCACAACTAGCACCCCGAACCTCGCCATCCTGACGCCTCCAATCTAGAGAACTCCGAAACTGAAGCACTCGGATCTAGACACTCGTGGATCCGCGAACTGTCGTGTCTGAACTCGGTGCTGTGATATGTCAATCATCTGAGGCGGGGCTTTATAGGACCTGATGGCGGTCGAAGGTTGCAGCTGCGCAACGCGCCTTCCCACCCGCAACTCGTGCACTCAACGTCGGATCGCTTTTTATTTCAGGAGTTCGGAGCGGACGTCCATGGATGACGATACACCAAAAAT
Organism: Bryoerythrophyllum caledonicum; assembly: GCA_963971425.1. NCBI lineage: Eukaryota > Viridiplantae > Streptophyta > Bryopsida > Pottiales > Pottiaceae > Bryoerythrophyllum > Bryoerythrophyllum caledonicum. The sequence goes on from OZ020514.1 coordinate 10,742,239, forward strand.
GGTAATCAGAGTCGAATACCTCATTAAGTAACACGGTTCATTCCGGGGCCGATCAGACAGTTCATGGTGGTTACTGTACACCAGCCTAGTGCGGCAGAATACAATCTCAACAAATTTGGATGAAACCAGTGACACATCCAGCGCTTTAAGACAGCCTCGGTGAGGATATTCCGAGTCTAGATTAAAGCTGAGATTTCCCTGGGGAGTCTTGGGTGCGACAAGAGTGTAATCAGTGGAGCTTTGGAGGAATGAGAAGTTGAGGAGAGGAGGGTACGAGAGGGCATGGGCCACTGAGATTGTTGCCATCTTCGTTGTACCCAACTGTGCGTGGAAAGAGTACTTGTGTGTGATCTCGGTGGCGTCGATCTTGGGCTCGGATAACTTACCACGGAATCGGGTGGCGGAGTGGCGGACACTGGGCCTGTTTCAGCGCCGGACTACGCGACGGATTAGCCACACACTAATCCACACTCTAATCCACTCACTAAACCACTCACTAAACCACACACTTAAGCACACACTAAGCCACACACTAATCCACACACTAATCCACACACTAATCACACACTAATCCATGCACTATTCCAGGTTACTAAACCCGCGCACGATATCAGATGCTTAAACTTGTTATTTTCTTTCCTCCAGCTTCTTTTTCTCTTCGCTTTTCTTTACTCGTAGTTGCATTTATCTTACTTTTTCTTTCCTCCATTTATTTCCTCCAAAAAACACTTCAAAATTGTTAATTACAGTGCAATGAGTAAGGATGGAAACAAATAATCTTATTTCTAGTTTTAACTGTAGAATCCTCATACAACACTTACAAAATAACGTAATTACAAAATCTCATTAACTATGACCATATAGATTGAAAGGTTACAGTGTTTGAAGTAGAAATAATGGTTCATTTTCATCCTTGGGTTGGGTGGATCAATAGACTTTGACTTCACTTGGTGTCAAAGTTTTGCACTACACAAGATCTAACTTTTATATCATCATGTTGATCATGATATTAACTCCATGCACACGAGTTTTTAGAGGCAAAGAAGGGATGTAGCATATTCAAAAAAAATTGTGCAAAGAGTGGAGGTTCAAAAAGCGCTAATTCACATTTAAATTTTTTAGGAACAAAATATTATGTTTTAAAATGATAATTCAAATTGTCAATAAGAAGGTTTACACCACGTCTTATAATTAAAAAAAGTATAAAGTATAAAGATCTCAAAGTCTTATGTGGAAAAGAAGAAGTGATTTCAGTTCCTTGCCCGACAATGTGTGGCAATGTGTGAAAATCTTTATCTTGGAATAAAATGCATTTTTTTACTAAAGACAAGAACTATCTTATAAAAAACATGAAAGGATATAATATTACTTCCTAGTATTGAAAATCTCAAAATCACTAGAGTGTCTTAGCAAAAGTTTTTGGAGTTTCCGACGTGCCCACACTCGACAAATTTTTCTTTTAGATGGCATAACTTTTTTCTGAAAGTCCAATGAGAATAAAATATTATACTCCCACATACCTCTTGTCTTCTTGTCTCTGTACAAAATTTCAAGAATTGCAAAAATAAATTGCAACCATGGAAACGTGCCCTTGATTTGCAAACAGACTTTTTCCCCATGGCTTTTATCATCTAGGGGTTAAGAAAAATACTTAAATTGTCGAGATGTAAAAAAGAAAAAAAAGAAAAAAAGTTGGTGTTGAACCGTATTTCCAAACTCCCAAAGTGGCACGATGAAGCAAGCATACGGCATTCATCCCCCTAACCACTCGACATTCATATCCTCAACGACATTCATCCATTCGACGACAATCATCTACCATTTGCAACATCTTTTGAAGAGAAACTCAGTCACCATGACCACATTTGGCACAAAGCATGCCAATCGAAGAGCAAGTATCATTGTGTGAGAGACAAAGAGCGAGAGAGAGAGCGAGAGAGAGTGTGTTGGTAGTGTTTTGGTAGGGTTTGGGGGCGATGGAGCAGCTGCCGAGCGCGCTGCTGCAGGAGATTCTGGCCAAGGTCTCGGCGTCCGATTGCGCCCGGGCGGCATGTGTGGCGCGCTTCCTCAAGCTCGTGGCGGACCAGGACGCGCTCTGGGAGGCGCATTGCTGCGCGGATTTCCCTGTTGCGCGCCAGCTCGACCCCTCCGATGGCCCCTGCTCCTCCTGGAAGGTGAGAAAGCGGCCTTAAACTGCTTGTGGTTCTGTCTCGGAGGAGAATACTTTTGTTACTGTGTGGTTTGTGCCGCTTAGGTGCTTCCATTTCTCTAGAATTGAGACTATTTTAGAGCTGCAATTTTTTAGGAAGCGAGACTATTCCAGAGCTGCGATTTTCGTTTTCTTGATAGTCGGAGAGGAAATTTTAAGAATTCTGAGGATCGCTACGGTTTGATGAAGCTTTTGGCGGTGTTTCTGGTAGAATGTTGAGTGAAGGAGTTTACTGTGGAGTTTGTTTGAGGTTTGATTCAGTGGCAGACAGTGTGTATTCTTTTAAGCAGGATTGTGATGTGTTTAATTTTAAAGTGTGACCTTTCTGGAGCTGCAATTTGAAGTTATTTGATTCTTTGATAGCCGGAGGGACATTCTAGGGTTGCAGGTGGGGTCTAGGGTTTGAGGAGGTTTGGAATGCGGTGTTTCTGGTAGAATATTGAGGATAATGTTTTTTTAAATGTGCGACCTTGCTGCTTCATACCGTATATTCGCTTCTTTGCCGTAAAAAATGAGACTATTCCGGCGCTGCAATTTGAGGTCATTTGATTTCTTGACAGCCGGATAGAAATTCTAAGCATTCAGATGAGGTCTAGGGTTTGATGAGGTCTGGAATGGATTGGTGGTGTCTCTGGCAGGACATTGGTTAAGGCAGTTCACTATGAGAAATTTGAAGATTTCTTTTAGGCTCTATTCAGTGGCGTAGACTGTGTATCTCTTTAGTAGTATTGTGAATCGTTATCTGGAATTCCTGTGTGTATTTGAGGCATCGTATTGCTATGATAAGATGATCCGTGTGAGAGGCTGCGTTGGTTGGATCGAGCGGATCATAATGTGTGCTGTACTGTTGTTTTTATGCCAGGAAACCTATGAGAAATGGAAGATGTCGCGCTTAGTTCAACGCAGCAAGCTTTGCTGGGATTCATTACGGGATTGGGTGGCAAACAACTTCAAGGAGCTTGCAAGTTCATTGGCTCCAGGTATTTTCTTGCTGGCTGCATTGTGGTGTTCACTCTTTGTAAGCAAGGGGCTTAGTGCAGATTCAATAGAAGTCATCCTCTTTGGAGCACAGTTGGTTTGATGAGCAGCAGCCTATTGGGAACTTATGTTATGTTTCCCACGCTAGTGCTGAAGATTTAGATTTTCCAGTAATTTCACCAATTCCTGTACAGCATCTCATTAACGTATTTGAACACTCTTGCATATTTATTTTGAATCAGGTGCTACGCCGGAGGATCTTGATGAGGCAGAATCAACCCTGAACTGCAAATTTCCTCCTGCTGCTCGTTTGTTGTTTCGATTCTGTAATGGACAAAAAATACCTGAAACCGAATTGGACGTAGATGAGGAGCAGCAAGGTGAAGCGCATTTTGTTGGCCTAATTGGAGGCTATAATTTCTCGCACCACTTCGTTAACGTTCATCTCCTATCCTTGCGGCAGGTAAGTTGATATTTTCTTGGCATACCGGATAGTATTCTGATACTTGGTTAACGTGATTGACGGGGGTGATATTTCCTTGGTTTGGGTTCTGAGATGACTGGTATGTCCTGTTCAGGTGGTGAGATTGACTGATCACATTTTGCCTCCATTGGCACGAAATCGCCGTATCATTATTGCTGCCTCAAGCAACTTGAACAAGTTTTTCTTTCTAGACTGCGAGGATGGTAATGTCTATGTCGGCACTAGAAACTTGCCTGTAGATGGAGAGATGATGGTCTGTGTACCAGAGCAAGCCAGCAATTCGGAGGAAGAGTCAAAAGATGGAATGCTTCGGTGGCTGGAGAACTACGCTCATTGTTTGCAGTCGGGCATGTTCCACGTTCGCACAGAGGAAGGCAGTCGAAGCATTAGCCTTTATCCTGACACCGAGCCTTATTGCACTACTGCTGTTACTCGAGGCGTTCAGGTCTGCTCGATTCTAACCTCTAGCAGAATTCGGTCAATTATATCTGTTTACAAAACGAGCCATTAGTGCACAACGTTGAGTGAATCACTAGCACTGAACTTGGTCATGGCTTTGATCTACTACCTCAATGGCTCTTGCTCAGTGTGGTTTTCACCTCATCAAATATCCCTAAGTCCATTGGGATTCACATTTTGTGGATTCAACTCCTTGATTTGCACCCATTTTACTCGTCAGATTCCTTTTCTAATAGAGTGATGGATAGTTACTGCGTTTCCTGACAGTTTACGGTATACTACAGGTCCGATGCTCAGGAGTTTTTGTGCCAGAGCTGTCTCGAGTGGAGGAATTGGATGACAGCTACTGGTTCTCTTACTCGGTTCGCATGCGTCTGCTGGATCCGGCACCTGGCCAAACGGATGCACTCAACACCTGCCAGCTTTCAGACAGACACTGGGTTATCCGTGCCAATGATACTGTTGTAGCAGAAGTGCGTGGAAGGGCAGTTATTGGAATGGTATGTGGCTCTATAGGCTTTGTCTCGAAGTTGCTAAAGTGAGGAAATTCTTGCTCAAAATCCGTTTTCTTGTACCTGATATTGGCGAACTAACCGTTCGGGAGTTTTGTGCATCTCAGTATCCCGCGCTGAAGATAGGAGAGGAGGAGTTTGTATATGAAAGCTGCACAGGACTTAGTGCCAAGAAGGGCTCACTTGATGGCGATTTTACCTTTGTTCCTGGCAGGTGTGTAGTTCATCTCTGAGCTCTGTGTATCCTGCATAAATCACGTCATCTGTGGGCATGTATGCCACAACATGGGAGAGCATATTATTCCCGTCAGGGACTTGTGCCGTCTCTGATATCTGCTCCCCTTACTTCCCAACCCAGTTACCTTATACTTTATAATAAAAAGGGAACATCACCTAAATGGTAGAAGGCGATTTGGTGGATGATGTGTGTACAAGAATGGATTAGTCTCCTAACAAATACTAGATTTATTCCATACGAAAATAAGAACGAGTCAATATTCGAAATTTCAAGACAGATTTGAGCCTCTTGCTGTGCATATTTTTGTTTAGGGTGGGATTAAGATGATACTCTCTTAATCTACTCTGACATTTATTTTGTGTGTTCCTTGCAGGATCCTTTCGCCTAAAGGACCTCCTTTCCAAGCAATTGTGGCTCGATTTCCTTTGGAGGTGCCGCAGTACATATATTGATACGCACGAGGCGAGTTTTTAAGATGTTGTGGATGTTGTAAATATATCTAACTCTGTAAGATGGCTCTCCCTGGTTATCGTTTTTTTGTCATGACATCATGTTTTTGGACGTTTCCCTCTTTCACATTTACAGTGACTGCCAATACTGAGTACAAAATAGCTTAGTCTACCTTTAGCCATTCATATTTTATAATTTACTGCATTTAATGCCATATCAATTGTCGGCTCATGTATACATGCAAGTAAATGATGTGGCTACCAAATTACAAGTCTAGCAATGCAAAATAATTTGAGAAAGATATAGATCAAAGTAAATTAGCTCTAATACTCAATTATGCTCACAATTGGATTATGCAATGAATGCTACAAATTTGACATGCACAAGTGGTTTTTTGGGTTTGATTTTTTGGATGGGCATGTTCTTGGCCTTCACATTTATAATTGTGTCTCTATTCAGTGCACATCATGTATGCAAATTGAGCAAAATGGTTTCATTGAGGTCTCTTTGTGTTGCTAATAGAACGTAGATAGAAGAAGCTACTTTAGAGAAGTTGAGGAGGGGTGAAAGTACTAGAAATGTTGCTAGAGGTTTACAAGTATCCCAAAGTTGGATTGCACAATTTCGTAAGCAACATTTGAGTGAGTTGAGTGATGTGAATCGCAGTTTTGGTGGCAGGCCATAGGTGTATAGTGCAACTGATCGCAGGGCTTGTGTGAGCGAAATCACTACAGGTGGCATAGAAGTTGCATACAAAGTTGGAAATTACTTGAGAGAAGAGCTTCATGTTGGTATGAGTGATAGTACTGTGAGGAGAGTGTTACGAAAAGCAGGTTTGAAATGTAAAGTGAAGCAAAAGAAACCAAAGCTCACACTTCTTCACATTAAGAGATGATTAGAATTTGCTAAATGTCATTGCCATTGGAGTGATGATGATTGGGATTGTGTATTCCTTGATGAAACCAATTTTGATCTGATGGTCGCAGTTGGTGTTGGTTCCGTGATGGGCAAAGTAGAAGGGTTGGAATGGTGCAACAAACTGTCAAATTTGGAGGTGGGAGAGTGATGATGTGGTTTGGATGCATGACTCCGAGGTGGCCTTGGTATATTGTGTAGGATTGACGGAAATGATGGATCAGTACATGTATAGAGAAATTTTAGAGCGAGAAATGATTCATACACTGCATGCATACAAATTAGATCCTGCCAATTTGATTTTTCAACAGGATAATGACCCGAAACATACATCTAAGAGTGTGGGCCGTTAGCTGAATTTGCAAGAATTCACCCTTTTGAAGTGGCCGGCACAATCTCTAGACATGAATCCGATTGAACACTTGTGGGCAACTTTAAAACATCGAATAAACCAATGTGAGAGACCTCCCAAAGGAATGTTAGAATTGTCAAAACGTGTTGAAGATTGTTGGGCTTTAATTACTCTCAATGAGTGTAAGAAACTTGTATAGAAGCATGCCTAAGTACATTGCAGCTGTTATAGGTGCTAAGGGTACGTGGACAAATTTTTAACTTTGTTTCATCTAGTGTGAGCAAAACGAAGTTTTGGACTGAACTTCACTTTACTTTTTTCTGTACATACATACTTGTGTGTAATAGACCTCAATCCCCATGAAAGTATGACTAATTGCAATGGTAATCCTATACAATTTAAGGTTTCATTTTTGGTGCATCCAATTTCCTTACATTGTTTGTTGAATTTCAATATGTTATGTTTGTACTCAGTTTTGGCAGTCATTGTACAGTACATTCGGTGCATTAGCCTTGGAAAGAAGTGAGATGATTCGCTATGATTGTAGCATATATGTTTCTTGTCCACATATTGAAAATTTTCCCCTCAAATTGCATCTGCTTATGCCAATCAAGGGTTAAGCAAAGTCTGAATGGAATTAGGATTTACATATCAATTTCAGCCAAGTAAGATTTTCCACAAGTGTTCATAACCCCTAAAGGACCAATTGTCCGTTGGGGACGCTTTTGATTTCGGGCAGGCTCCTAAAATTCGATTTTTTTTAAATTTTTATTTAAAACTCTTATATGAGGTTGTCCCTAATAAGAGCTCCATGGAGATATTTTTATTATTATTTTTGGATTTGTGGTTTAAAAGTTAGTACCACTCAAACTTAGAAATGGGGACTCCGGACAGCTCCAAAATACTGCTAGAAGTTTCTATTGACATTGAGATTTTCCATTTATATAGAGGATATTATTTTCTTTGAAGATGTAAAAAAAAAATCTTGTCTTTAGTGTGAGAAAACATTTTAACTCAAGTTAAACATTTTTACACATTTCGGGCAAGTGTGGAAGAAAACTTCATATTTTCTACATAAAACGTAGAGATCTTCATATTTTTCACTTTTTATTTTTTCAACAACAATATGTGGTGAGAACCCTCTTTCTAAGTGGTTGGATTATCATTTCAAAACATATTAAATTCACAAAAAAATAAATCGTGAAATGACAATTGTTGAACCTCCACTCCTTGCTACACCCCTTGTCTAGAATTTTTTTTTTACAGAGAAGGGTTGTAGCATATTCAAAACAAGTGTGCCCCTTCTCTACCTCTAAAAATTGGGATTATATGGAACTTACATCATCCTTAATACAATGGTAAAAGAATCAAACCTTGTGTAGTGCAAAAATTTGGTACCAAGTGAAGTCAAAGTATGTTGATTCACTCAACGCAGGGAAGAAAGTGAAACATTTTCTTGACTTCAAACACTATATATAATCTTTCAATCCATGCAGTCAAAGTGCATGAAATTTTGTGAGTATGTTACTTAGTAAGTCTTAATTGAGATCTTCAAGTCAAAAGGATAAATATAAGGTTTTACTCATTGTACTAGAATCAACAATTTTGAAGTGTTTTTGGTGTGAAGTTATCACAATCCTTTAAGTGTTAATTGGATCAATGGGGATATTAAATGTTTGTCCAAGGCTTTTCATTGACGGAATAAAGGCAGTAGCTCTAGCACAAACAATGATGATAGCAAAGGGGTCAACCTTCCATCCAGGAGCTACAATGTCATTAATAAGTGGTTGATATATATATATATATATATATAATTATTAAAAACTAAATCTATTGCTTCCGGAGAGAATTTGTCATTGTAGTATTTGAATTCCATAAATTGGATACAATAAATTGGATAGTAAGGTTTGGGTTTACATGGTCTGGTGGTGGGTCATTATATTATGGTAGTCGTCTAATGCATATTATGTCTTGGTTTAAAGCTATCTTTGAACATCATGTCAATATGTTTCTTTTCATTTTCAAAATGTGGCATTAACAATTAAGGGTAATCAGTAAGTCATCAATGCTTTCAAGTATCAGATGTAGAGTTGTATTCGCACACATTGAATTCATTGAACAACTGTACAATGATTGGGTTCAAAAAGTGCCAATCATACGGTTTTTTTTTTTTTTTTTTTTGGTGGAACTTCATAAGTTTTAGAATGACGCTCCAAATGGTCAATAATAACGCTCGCACCGCAACGCGTACTAGTAAAAAACATATATATCAAAATAGGAATATGAAGATGTTTGATATGGTCCAAAAATTATATTTTATGCCCATATGAAGTTACCATAAGAGTTTGCATACCATTGCACTGTAGTACCACAAACTAATCAGTTCCAGCCTCCAGGTTACTTAGTCAAAACCCACGCAATTCAGCTTAAAATCACCCTCTTTTGTAGATAATATCCCGCATGAAAGAACATCACATAACATCACATCTCAACTTTTGAACTGCTAATCCCAATATTGAGAGTCACTCTTCATTTCAAGCCAATCAATGTTCCTGCACAAACTATAATTATTGATGTCTTCAGGACTTCCCTCATGACTTTTTTTAAAATATTTTAAACGTCCAGTTAATATTTGGTTTACTAATAACCCTTGGTTTTGGTGACACTGAAGGATGCATGCGAGAGAAGGCTTAACTGATGTATATTTACCAAAGGATGAGCTGTTGCAGAAGCTTCTACCAAATTTTGTTGATGCAGGTCAGTTGTGGACACGAGCTATTCCACGCGGGTTAGTGAGGCCGGGAGCGTTTGGCTCTTTGGTCTCCATCAAAGAGTCGCGTCAGGCTTGACTAGAGGCTAGAGCTGTAAGTGATACTTCGGAGAATGCGTCGTAAAGGTGCCTCTACGTACAACACTGCACTAGCCGTGATATTAATTTTGAAGACACCGACGTGCTGACCCGCTTGCATGACCTCCTTCACAGTACACGATGCATGATATTCATCTTGTGTACGTTGCATGGCGCGAGCGATGACTCATATCCACCCAGTGTCGATATCCTTGAGGGGTACTCCTTCGTCTGCAGACTGCACCACAAGCAGACAAGAGAGTATCAACTAGTCTACAAGTCGCACTGTGGGAATATAACTCTTTTCTACAACTTTCGCACGTCCAAGACGCTGCGTACGTCGTCGTTTCGTCACAGCAGTGAATTACCAGTGCATCTCCGCTAGCTCAGACCTTAATAAAAACCCTCCCGCTCCCATGCAGCTGATCATCGATCGCTCACCACTGCTCCTGCACTGACTAGTCAGGTCAGCTAGCTGCTAGCTAGCGACTCCTGCACCTCCGCAATGGCGCTCAAGTGGTCCTCCTCCAGTGCCACGAAGGCGAGCCTGGTGCTCATGCTCCTCGTCGGGGCCGTCGTGGCCGCCTACGACTATACGGAGATCCACAACGAGCTGAGCAAGCAGGTCAAGGTGAATGGCGTAACGATCGGAGCCGGCCTCACTGTGAAGGTGAAAGTCGACGCCGGCAACTTCGACTTCAGCGTGACCGACGCGGAGGGCAAGGTCTGTTCATGGAAAGAAAGTGTCCCGGCGAGCGGGTGCTTTAAAATCAAGGTTGTGTGCAAGGGCGCCAAGGCGTGCGTGGAGGGGACCTGCAAGGAGCGCCACCCAATCGACGTCCCCAAGCTCGAGGACCCAATCCTCGTCTCCCAGAACCCGAACTCCACATGCCCCTGCTACTAGAATTAGGGGGTCTTTAGCAACGTCAAAAACGTTGCTAAATGTGTGGTGTGTGTAATATGTAGACTAAGCTTGTGTGGAAAATCTGCCACAGAGGGTGTAGGAACAAGTCACGGGTCTTCTCTTGCTCCCTAGTGTTGATGTGGGTTTGATTTTGGAATTCTTCTGATGCATGGTGAGTGATAACGATATGGGGATCCGAAAAACCTTTAGAGCTCTGGCTTTTAGTTTGGGTTGTAGATGTATATCTTTCATTACTACATACTTGTCACATGTATAGAAAACCTGCCACGAAGGGTGTACTAGGAACAAGTCAGGGGTGTTCTCTTGCTTCCTGGTGTTGATGTGGGTTTGATTTTGGAATTCTTCTGATGCATCGTGAGTGGTAACTTTTGATAACAATGTGAGGATCCGAAAAACCTTAGAGTTCCGGCTTTTAGTTTGGCTAGTGGATGTGTATCTTTCATTACTACATACTTATCACATGTATGTAAAATCGGACAAATATACTTCTAGTGAGAGTTTCAGGGGGTGGAATACCTCAAAAAATTTAGCACACATTCATGTCATAATGTATTCATACATAGTGATTCAAAATTTTAGATTGATTTAACATGATTTGGCTTTTAATGGTGAAAAATAAGCTATTTTTCTCATGAAGAGGAAATTAGAGATTAATGTTGGTTTTTGCTCTGAAATCCTATGCACCATACAAAAATCTATCTTGATACATGTTTTGTTTTTTAATTTAAAAAATCTCATTATTTTCTTTAAAATCAAATTTTTGGACCTTGGTGCCTTAATTCAACATACATGTTGTGCAATATATTTTGATATATTATCAGCCTATGCAGTATGCAATATACTCATCTTGGGAAAGGGCCGAGCCACCTATACAATGACATATGTTATGACAACACAAAATTCCAAAAATCAACATTTTGCCCAAGGTATCTTCTGTAAACACAAGAGTCGAACAAACTCATAACCAGTAAATGCCGGACGAATGGTGGAAATAGCATTGCTCTTGAAAGAGTGCCTGATTAAATGTGAGTTACCTATGGTTTTTATGTGGGTAGTTACCATAGCTACGTCGTAACTTTGATGTGGCGGAAAAAGTTCACAAGAAGCTTCACTTCTTTGTCCTCTCATAATAAATTCCACGCGCGTAACTTGAAGATGGCTGCCATTTGTAGAGATGAAGACTGTTAAAATAGGATGAATGTACATCCATTCACTCCGAGGTTCTTAATCAGGAGCATTCAGCTCACCTACCCGGATTAGGTAGACCTTCTAGTTAACACCAGCTACCGTTAATCCCGAGGCATTAACCACCAGCTACCTACAGTTAACTCACAACTAGTTGAACCTACCGTTAATCCCGAGGCATTAATGCCTCGAGATAAATAAACCAAGGCTTGTGCTCATAGAGACAGTTCATTCTTGTTGTTCATCTGGTTTGTTTGCTTCACATCTCTCAACACGTTATCAACAGGTATCTCACGCTCTCTTGCTGATTTTTTACTTTTCTCTCTTCCTTCAATCACGTAGTAGTGATCGCAGTAGGGAGTGAGGAACGGTGAAGGGGTGCTTCACGAACCCAATCACGTCCAATACACGAGGTTGTCTTGCAGGGAACTTACCGGGCTCCCTGACCCGGCAACTTTGTTGAGGATTGATGGTTTAAGTTCGTGAGTACAATCCCCCAAGCAGTCTCGAGAGCAGCCAACACTTTCGCTCATGTCTTTCAATTTTATTTTATTTTGCTCTCTTCATCATCCTCCGCTTGTATAGACATACATGAAGTTTTCTTTTTCTCTCTTTTGTTGTTTAGACAGCCAGTTTTATAGTCAGAGACACCTGAAGCCAAACCTGTTGTAGAAACCATAGAAGTCATAGCTATGGCAGCACATCGCCCACCCCGCGATAGCCGCATACAGCCTCTCATCTTTGAACCTTTAGAACCCGATGGATCGAACTACTTAGGTTGGAACATAGACATGCGGACATACTTATGCGCTGACGAACTAGACGTCACGTTAAATCCAACACCCGAGGAGGAGATTCCAGCTACATACAAATGGCAGACACTTCTTCTCCTTCGACGTCACCTTGATCCTTCATTGCGACAGCAGTATATCCAGGAAGAAGACCCTGCCGCAGTGTGGACAACTTTGGAGGCCCGATTCGAACACGAGGAAATCATATTTTTACCTCAAGCCCATAGCCAGTGGATCGCTCTTCGTGTCATGGACTTCCCCAACTTTCTTGCATTCAACTCAGAACTCCACAGGATCGTTGCACAACTCCGACTTTGCGGCGACACAGTAGCAGACACCGAGCTAATTGACAAGACGCTGTCAATGTTTCCACCTGCATGCGCGATCTTAGCCCAGCAATACCGCAACATGAGGTTCACGACGCATGCTGAACTCATGTCTTACCTGCTCTTGGCTGAGAAGCAACAACAACTGCTGCTGAAGAACGCCGAATCGCGCCCAGCCAAGGAGATCCATACAAGCGAAGTACAGCATCAACCGCAGACCTCGAACCCGGCGAAAACACACAACTCCAAGCCAGCACAAGGCAACGGCAGCCGGGAGTCACACATTTCTGATGCACCACGCCGAAAACCGAAGGACAGCTGGAAGCCGAAGCAAGAGTGGAATCGGAATCTCCGAAACCCGAGGTATGCGTATAAATCCAAAAATGAAACATCTTTTCAGTCATCCACTAGGACAGTCAAAGGCATGTGTCATAAATGTGGTCGCCTTGGTCATTACGCCAAGGAATGTCGTGCCTCCCAGTATTAATGTGTCATGTGAGATGTATAAAGAGTTGCAGTCACTGAAGGAGGGCAAGAGGGAAACACACACCCTCGATGCACCCTCCCTCACACTCACTGATCTAGACCCAGAAAACTATATGGTCCAGCGAGTAGCGCCGGTCAGCACAGCCAAAATTGCCTTGTTAGACAGCGCCTCTACTCACACCATTTTTCAAGACCCGTCGTACTTCGAGTTCAAAACTCGAAACGAACCGTGGCAAAGTTGTGACATAGTCACAATAGCAAGCACAAGGAACTTCAAGTTCCGTGAGGGCCGGGCATCGATTGTTTTGCCCGGGGGAGCCCCCCTCATCTGTGCACGGGCTATGTATGCCCCAGACGCCCCACGTAGCTTGGTCAGCTATCGTGACTTACGGGCCAACAATATCCACGTCTCCACTGCGCATGAGAACGATGAAGAGGTGCTCGAGCTCAGGCGAGGGCCGACGATCCTCGCCACCGCACACGTGGGAGCCAACCGCCTATACGAGCTTGCTATCAAGCAAGTCGAGCCCCCCTACAAAGGTGAGGAAGAGGCCGATGGACGCCTTCGAGCGTGTCATCAGCGCCTACTCCCTAGGGGCATGATATCATCGTTCCTAGCCACCAGAAGCAAGGCCAACCTATGGCACCGCCGGCTAGGCCATCCGGGAACGACGATGATGAGGAAGATGATCCCTCAGCTCACAGGCCATGACCTGTGCACCAACGACGCGAAGCACGTGGATGAGTGCCCTGCATGCATACAAGGGAAGCTGATAAGACAACCATCGAGGTGGAAGCTCCCGATAGAGATGCCACCCGCCTTACACCGCCTCCATGGCGATTGGTGCGGTTCCATCACACCTCAATCCGGTCAGTTTAAATACTTCTTTGTGCTTGTTGATGCATCTGGGACACATGCTGAAGTTTCATTGCTTACAACCCGAAATATGGTCTTCCCTAAAACCTTAGCGATGCTTATTAGATTCCGGAACCATTTCCCCAATAATCATATTTGTTATCTTCGAATGGATAATGCCTTAGAATTCAAATCCCAAGCCTTCGAAGATTTCTGTGTAGCGTCCGGGATAGAATTAACTTACTCAGTTCCGTATAAACACGCCCAGAACGGTCTAGCACAAGCCTATATCAAAAAGATTTAGCTCATAGTTAGACCCTTTTTATTTCATGCGAACCTACCGCCTACCTTGTGGGGTCATGCTGTTTTACACGCCGCTGTATTACTTAGGCTCAGACCAACGCTTCTACAAACCCAAAGCCCGCTTGAACTAGCATCCGGTAGAACACCTCATATCGCCCACTTACGCTCCTTTGGCTGCGAAGTATGGGTCCCTGTTTCTGACCCGAAACAGAAGACTTTAACACCCCACAGAATTAGAGCCATATACCTTGGATATGACTCCCCAAGTATCATTCGATTCAAACTCCCCAAGAGTGACGATATTTACAAGGCTAGATTTCAGAACTGTAAGTTTATAGAAAAATTCCCAGGCACCCCATACCTACCCACCTACAAAGCCCTGAACTTCAAGGATTTAGAAACCTTGACCCTAAACCCAGACCCACGGATTGCTCTAGCTGAAACTGAGGTTAGAAAATTAATCAATCTATAGAACCTGGCCGAGAACATCCCTGATGGATATCACTCAGGACCCAGGATCATTAGAAGTCCCGTACCTGGTTCAGGTAACCCGGTCCCAGTGACCCCAACCAAGAAACGAAAAATGAGCCCGACCCCACGAGCACGTGCAGCCATGCACCTGCATTACAACCCATCAGAGCCGACTGTAGAAATCCCGTGGGATGATTTCCAATCATTCCTCACCCACCCCAAGACGGATCCAACTACACTAGATCAGGCTAAGAGTAGCCCAAATTGCCCAGAGTGGGAGAAAGCCTTACAAAATGAATACAAATCCCTTAGAAAACGTGAAGTTTTTGGACCCCTAGTGACCAACCTCACAACCAAACCCATAGGGCACAAATTGATATTTACCCGCAAACGAGATGAGCACGGTAAAGTCCTTTGATTTAAGGTCAGGCTAGTAGCCTAAGGGTACACACAGAAACCAGGGATAGATTTTGAGCAAACTTACTCCCCCGTAATGGACAGTACATCTTTTCGTTACCTTCTAAGCATAGCAGTCCAGCTAACCCTCGAAACCCGTCTATTAGACGTCATTACTGCATATCTATATGGTGACCTAGACACCCAGATTCACATTAAACCCCCACCAGACTTCTTACCAGGTGATACCTCTCCCCAACCCGGGAAGTTTGCTGGATTGAGAATCCACAAGGCCCTTTATGGCTTGAAACAAGCCGGCCGTACATGGTATCACCACCTAAAGTCCTTTCTACTTTCCCGAGGATTGACAACCCGCCCAGCCCTACCCTGTGTATTCATCCTCAAGGACGATACTGGTTTCGTGATCCTCGCAGTATACGTTGATGATCTGAACTCGATAGGGACATCAACGTTAAGTAAATACGTAGAAACATTACTAACCGAAAAATTCGAGATGAAAGTATTAGGTCACATATCCTACTGCTTGGGTCTATAGATCAAACACTTCGAGGACGGCAGCTTGCTTCTTCATCAACAGACCTATGTCAAGAAGATGCTACGTGCATTCAACATGGAGAATGCTAACGTGCTGTCCGCCCCCATGATCGGCAAGAGTCGCACCGAAGACAATCCATATCGACTAGCTGAAGACAACGAGGAGGAGCTCGACAAATCCCAGTACCTAGCAGCCGTCGGAGCCCTACTATACCTCGCCACCAACACGAGGCCGGACATCTCGTTCGCAGTCAGTGTACTTGCACGGCACAGCCAGAAGCCCACGGCCCGACATTGGCAAGGCATCAAGCACCTCCTCCGATACCTCCGCGGGACAGAGGATCTCGGACTTCACTACCGAAAACAAGCACCGAGTGACATAGTTGGATACGCCGACTCTAGATTCAAGACCGATCCCTTGACCGGCAAGTCCCAGACTGGCTATATCTTCATCAAGAACGGTGCACCAATATCATGGCGATCACCGCCACCTCCACCAACCACGCCGAGCTGCTTGCCTTCCACGAAGCATCACGCGAGGCAGTATGGCTGCGCACCGTGCAAGAAGCTATTCTTCAGATGAGCAGACTCCCACCTAGAAACAACGCAACCATCATATTCGAAGACAACGCAGCATGTATCGAGCAAGTGTCTTCGGGATTCATCAAGGCTGACCGTGTCAAACTCATCAGCCCCCACACCTTTGGTTACACACAAGACCTCACCGAAACTAATCAGATTCAAGTCAAGAAGATGCCATCGGTTGACAACATTGCCGATGTTCTGACGAAGGCATTACCCGCTCCCCAACACCGGAAATTAATCAGAGCAGCAGGTATGAGAACCCTGAGTGAATTAGATTCCGAACAATGACTTTACTCTTTTTCCTTCATATTTTTGAAGTTTTTTTAATGAGGAAGATCATCGTTCGAGGAGGAGTGTTAAAATAGGATGAATGTACATCCATTCACTCCGGGGTTCTTAATCAGGAGCATTCAACTCACCTACCCGGATTAGGTAGACCTTCTAGTTAACACCAGCTACCGTTAATCCCGAGGCATTAACTACCAGCTACCGTTAATCCCGAGGCATTAACCACAAGCTACCTACAGCTAACTCACAACTAGCTGAACCTACCGTTAATCCCGAGGCATTAATGCCTCGAGATAAATAAACCAAGGCCTGTGCTCATAGAGACAGTTCATTCTTGTTGTTCATTTGGTTTGTTTGCTTCACATCTCTCAACAAAGACCATTAAGGTGCCGATGAAAAGCTCTGATTTAATTAAATAAAATAGGTGGTTTTGAGGTTTTCTCATTCATCCGTTAATGGATTTTATATTTCACTTAACAAATTGAAAAAATGGGTTATGTTTGTACACATTAAAAGAATGTGTGAAAAAGAGTCACACATCAAAAGGACTAAATGCTTTCGTTCCATGCTTTGGGCTTTTAGGGGTTAAAGGGAGCCTTTTCTACCGTAAATCCAGTTATTGTGTTGGTAGTTACATTTTGTCAATGCAATGTACTGTACAACAGGTTTTCAGTTTAGACGTTTTCGGTAGTTTTCATTGATTTTCTATGAATTGTTGTCGCTTCCGCAGTAGGATCAATCTTATTAATTTGTGTCTTTTTTAGTAGTATGTTCTACCCCTTTTGTGATTGTACTTTCTAAATTTAGGCTTTGGATGGTGACTTTCAAACTACCCTGTAGTACGGTCAGTTTTGTACATAATTATTTCAAAATGGGGAATCGTCCAAAATTTTGGAAGATATAAAATATTTGTCTAAGGTGATACCCAAGCAATGCCAAGGTCATATCCTTGTAACATCTAGGCAATACTCATGTAATACCTAGTTGATACCCATTGTGTCCAAACCACTGCATTAAGAAAATAATAATTGGTTCATATAGGGGGTTTCCAAAACTGACCGTAGCGTATGGTATCACAACCTGTTATTGTCTTTGGTGTTCATCATTTCATCCAAACTGTGTGGGTGATTCATCATTAATTGACTTGAAGAAAGTTAGGGTTGTGTTGATCCTCCACCACGTGTCATCACCGGGTTTCATTCGCATTCGCACCCATGTTATTAGAGAGAAGAGAGAAGAAGAGAGAAAGAAAGGTTTGCATTCTTTGAAAATAAACTCGTTCATTACTCTTTTTGCAAAAAGATATGCTAATTTAAAGAGCATCAAATCACTAACGAATAGGAAAATCATAGTACCGTAGGTGAACCTCTAGTTCGGCGTTTATTAATTAGAAAAATACTTGCGGAATTAAGTGGGAGAATATTTAATGAGATTGCCAAAACTAGAGAAACTCCATATTCGCAGATTTTGTCGCAATGGAAGACATCAAAGGGGAGTGGGGCTTGGAAAAGCCTTCCTTCAAGGTACCGTTGTGCATGCATGGAGGCTTTGATTTAGAATCCCAAGGTCTTGGGTTCAAGCCCCACGGCCTTCAAATGTGCTAAATATAGTAATATGTGATTTCTTGCCAAAAATTAATTTATTTTTATTTTGGATGCCAAACGGCCTTTCCTCACTCTAATTGATTATTCGACATAGAGGTGCCGAAGTAGAGGTTCACCTACAGTAGTAGGAGTTGTATCAATTCAAGAAATGTATGCAAATGGCCATGTAGACAACGGTAAGAGAAGTGCAACAACAGTAATAGGAGTAGCACCAGATTTGCACCCTTGCAATAAGCAAACACACATGCGATGAGACGGAGCTCCCATTCGGACCCCAACATCAGATGTGAAATTTTGTTTTTGACATTTTAAAGTTACACATTGGGAATTCTAGGGAACGACCGTGCCCACTTGGGATCTCGCTTGGGAATGCACTTGGGAAGATTGGAGAACACATGAGAACAATGTGGAAACGCATTGGGAACGACTAAGTTACAAATATGCTAAAAATTGTGAAGTCAAAGAAGAGTAAACAAATGGTTTGGTTCGTAACCGAACGACATTTCCGCCTCAACCCAATATGGGTATGATAGCCATGAAGCAACACTTCGGAGGCCGGTAGTAGAGGTGCAACAACGGTAATAGGGGTGACACTAGATTGGGACCCAGGAGCCTTGAAGCAAGAGTCCGGAGGCCGGTAATAGAGGTGCAACAATGGTAATAGGGGTGGCACCAGATTGGGACCCTTGCAATGGCAAGAGCCTTGAAGCGACAGCCCAGAGGCCGGTAATAGAGGTGCAACAACGGTAATAGGGGTGGCACCAGATTGGGACCCAGGAGCCTTGAAGCGACGGTCCGGAGGCCGGGAACGAAAGAAAACCGTTGATGTTCAACCGTCTTCCTCCAAAAACACACACAACACACCACTCTCTCTTCCAACAACAATCCCAGCAGCCGCCATGGACGCCACCGATCCCACCACGGCAGCCATGGAGTCCTCAGCTCCCGCGCGGAAGTCTCCCACGCACCTGTGCGAGATGCACGACCGCAGCGACGAGGACGATGGCCGGGAAGCGAACAAGGACGAAGACCCGGAGCCGCTCGGAGTGGAACGGAAGCTGCTCAAGAAGGGAGGCATCACCAAGACGCTCGTCAAGCGCAGCAAATGCACCTCGGGCAAGACCCCGCTCTACGGCGACGAAGTCACAGGTGGGGTGCAAAGCGTCAGGGACGTTTCCATCGATACGTGCATTGATAGCTTCGGGTTAGGCTTTCGGAACGTCCACCGACACGTCAGGTTTGAGATATCCACTGACAATACGTGAGGGGGTTTTGCTTTGCAGTGCACTACACAGGCACGCTGCTGGACGGCACAGTGTTCGACACAACGCGCGACAAGGAGCCATTCACCTTCAAGTTGGGAGTCGGTACGTACGCGTGCTAAACCCCTCGGACACGACGTCGTCGTCAGTCCTCTGATCCACTGGAACATCTGAGGTGATGTTTTCGAGTGGCAAAACGTCGACAGGGCAGGTGATCCGGGGCTGGGACAAGGGCGTGAAGACGATGCGCAAGGGCGAGCAGGCGGCGTTCACCATCCAGGCGCAGTACGCGTACGGGCAGGCGGGCCACCCGCCTCTGCGCATCCCGCCCGGCGCGCCGCTCCGCTTCGACGTCGAGCTCCTCTCGTGGTGCGCCGTCAAGGACGTCTGCCGCGACGGCGGCGTCCTCAAGAAGGTCGTCCGCGAGGGCCTGTCGTGGGAGACGCCCCACGACGCCGACCAAGTCAAAGGTGACCTGCTCTTGCTACTACGTTGAAAAGTGTATTTGGAAGTGCTATAGTTTTTTTTTAACTTTTGATGAGGATTTTTACTACCAAAAGAGAAGGGTCGTTGTAGACATAGTTGGTAAGAATCAATTCATCGAGAGTAAAAACTTATAGCATTTATAAATCTGTTATTTGTATAAATGGATACACTTTGAGAGTGCTTCCATAAGACAAAAGTTTTTTCATTGATAATTCCTGATTTAGTTCTCACCTTGTGTTATGGAATGGAAAGAAGTTTTGTAGTTTATGAAAATTTTGTAAACCCTCCATAACCGACAAGTTAAGCAATGTGCATATACAGAGAGGAGAAAGAATTGTACATGATAGCCACAATATCAACCCAAGTGGTTTCATATTTTTTTGATGAAAGGGGAATTAGTTATGGATTTTCAAAGTGTGTTGTTGTGTTTAGCTGGTGGCCACCAATAGGTACCCCCCAAAAGCGCCGACCAAAAGAAAGGGGTCTTGACTAATAGCAAACTGAGTGCACTGGGTGGAAATGGGATGGAAGTGGGTTGGATATATTACTCCAATTTTATAAGTGTTGGTTATGGGTTTTGGTTGGGAGGTTACCTTATGTTTTGACATGCCTTTCTTTTTGTTTGTTGATGCCAGTGAAGTATGAGGTGAAGCTGGAGGATGGAACGGTAGTTTCCAAGTCTCCAGAGAATGGACAGCAGTTCATCGTCGAGGAAGGTACCCACACTTTTAATATTTTAGTAAATATGCCATATTTAATTAAATCTGGACTTTCACGTTAAATTTGGACTTTGGATTGTACATACCTAAACACTTCCAGATGTATTTCACTGATTTGAGCTGAAACCATCGAGAGATTTCTTAAATCATTATCTCTGGACTTTGCATAGTCCAAATTTAATTAAATTCAACCAAATTATATTTTATATGAGAGTGGCAACACAACATATTATGATTCAGCCAACCAATCTCACATTTTCACACAAATTCACATTTCATTCACGCACTATATAACTTCCTTCATCCACTTTTTCTCCTCTTTTCTTTTCTTTAAGAGTTTTTTTTTTTTTTTTTGCAGGATGGCTTTGCCCGGCCTTCAAGCATGCGGTGAAAAGCATGAAGATTGAGGAGGCGGTTGTTTTGACGGTGCAACCTGAATGTAAAGCCATGACCCATTTTTCTTGCGTCTCTTTCTTGTGGAATGTTGCACCTTCAATCTCAAGGTTTGGTTGAACTTTGTTGGTGTGGGATTCAGATGGCTTTGGAGTAGAGGGCAGGGAAGCCAAGGACTCCGAAGGCGCCGTGCCTCTAAACGCTACTCTGATTGTGGACCTGGAGCTCGTGTCATGGAATTCTGTGGAGACCGTCACGGATGACAAGAGGATCATCAAAAAAGTCACCAAGAGAGGAGAAAGTTATGAGAAACCGAATGATGGATCAACTGTGACAAGTGAGTTTATAAATCTAGACTGGGCAAAGTCAAGAATTAAAGATCGCTGCCTCATTTAAATAGAAATCTCTCGAAGATGTAAGATAAAATCAACTTAATTTAGAGTGAAATTCCTTGTATAAGGGTTGCTTGGCAGAAAGAAATGTGAATTTTACTATGGAGCCTTGAAATTCGTATGAAAACCTCCATGCAGTCCAAAGTCTAGATTTGACGTGAAAGTCCAGATCTAGTTAAATATGGCATTTATGTTTTCTCATGATAGTTTTTCAGGTGGCTGATTTGGAACTGTACCCAATTATGATACTCCTACCTTTTCTCTACAAAATTGGGTACCTGATGTTAAATTTCGTTTGAGATCTTGCAGTCAAATATGTGGGCGCCTTATCAGATGGGACTGTCTTTGAGAAGAAAGGGCTTCATCCTGGAGACCCCATCACCATTGTCATTGATGAAGGTACTACTACACACTACCAAATATCAAGGCATCTTTCTTAGAGATTGGTGGTTTTTTTTTAATTTTAGTACCATAGCAATATCTGCTTCTAGGTGCATGAGGGCAATTCAATCGTTGATATCATTCTGCATCAAAGGCATGTTAACCCTGGAACGCCTCCGAGGCGTCGATTTTGGTGCTTATGGTCTTCTAACTCTTTCCACAATTGGCCATTGTCGCTCACATCCTCTAACACATTTTGAGCTCCTCGTTGGCTTTCCAACAGATCTCTCCAATCTCCAATCCATACAAACTACAATGATAATTTCCGTGCCTAGGTCATGCTGAAAATGTATCCTCTGCGTAGATGATGTTTTGCCTAGTCTATTCAGCTTGTAGATTCTTCCAGTCTTGGGCCGTCAAGGGTTAAAGTGATGGTAAGATTGTAATATGTTGTATGCAGACCAAGTTGTTCCTGGTTTAGAAGAAACACTGACCACTATGAAGAAAGGGGAAGTGTGCATTGTGGTGATTCCTCCGGAGTATGGCTTTGGAAGTGAGGCCAAACAATGCGACAACTCAGTCCTTGTCCCCGCCAACTCAACTTTAACTTACGAAGTAGAGATGATCTCTTTTGTCAAGGTAGAGTGATGGTTGAAGTTGGTAGAATCATCATCATGGAACCAAGATTTTTCTCTCCTTCTTGTTTAACTAGCAACACATTAGTCCAACCATTTTAATGTAGTTTTTATAATACAAAATATTTTTAAAAGAAAGGTAACATGGTTCACTGCATGGTTGGCTGCAGCATTTCCGTAGTTCACTGCACGGTTGACTGCACCGTTTCTGTAGTTTGTTGCATGGTTGACTTCTCGATTGATTACTGCGTAGTTTGTTGCGCAGATTATGATTTTTGCAGTATGATTGAAGTGGAGATAATCAGTTCTGTCAACTTGGTAGAGTTGGTTCACATTAGAATCATGTAGTTACCGAGAATTCCCTCCTTTTTCTTTTTTCTTTTGAAGTGGAGATGATCAGTTTTGTCGAGGTAGAGCTAGAATCATGTAATCAAGAATTTCTTTTTTTCTTTTTTGTTTAATTATTTTCTTTAGTTGGCAGGCGAAAGATTCCTGGGACCTGGATGCGCAACAAAAGATTGCCGCGGCTGCCAAGAAAAAGGAAGAAGGCAACCATCTGTTCAAGCAAGGAAAATTGTTCTTTGCTGCCAGGAAGTACGAGAAGGTACTAAATGCCATACTGAACTAGATCTGGATCATGCAAAGTCCAGAAATAAAGACGGTTGTTGCAATCTCCCGATGATTTCAGTGAAATTCATCTGGAGATGTCCAGATGATATGTACAGTCCAAAGTCCAGATTTAGTTAAATTTGGCATGACTATCATGTTAGAGTGATTTCTAAATTACCCCTTTTATAGAAAGAACTTCATGGTAGGATTATGAGACATTGCTTTCTTGGTGCTATTGTTTTTTTCAGGGAGGAAAGCATGTAGAATATGAGTCCATATTCGCGGATGGTGAGGAGAAGAAAGACGCAAGAGCCCTCAAGATGTCCCTCAAACTGAACGAAGCAGTGTGCAGGCTCAAGTTAGAGAGCTTCCCAGAAGTGGTTGAGTTGTCCACCAAGGTTTGCTCATACTCATACTCATACTTTCTGTATCATATGAAGTATATTCATTCTACACTAATTCTCGCAAATAGTGAATTTCTAGGGCATGCTCTATTTTGTAGAATCGCTTTGGAGAAAGTATTTTGTGAAAAGGTTTTTAACATTTAACCTTTTTGAGAGGGCTAGGACGTCGGTTGGGAACCGTATATACATGCATGTATTTTACTCTGTAGAATACCCCAAAAAATGTATCAAACTTTAGCAAGCACGTTACACCTTTGGGTTGAAGATTCTTCAACTAACATCTTTTATTTCGAGGTCATTTCAATATCTCATCCTTATCATGTTCAAATACACCACCGTACATGTAGAATATTGTGGCTACCAGTGGCACCTTATGACATTTAACCTCTAAAGGCCCAATGTCCCCTCAGGGAACATTTTGAGTTTGGATAGGATACCACGCTCTCCAATTTAGGTATGATTTTTTGAGATTTTTTATTGAAGGAGAAACTTTTTATTAGCTACCTGTAGATATAAGTTTTTGTAGATATTTGATTTACGGTGCAAAAGTTACAATTTTTTATCAATAACATATACAAGTAAAGCAGGAGTTTAGTGTGACACATTACAAATTGTGTACCAAAGCTTTGATTAATTCTAAATTCAATAGAAATTCAAGATCTTGTCCATCTAATAAAAGGAAATTTCTTCTTGGAAAGGAAATGGAGATCTTTGCATCTACCGTATGGATTTTTGAATTTTGAAAATATGAGAAGGATAAGATATATGCAAAACTTGAGATAAATTCATAGCACATAGTTGCATTGCAGAATTTTTAAGGACATCTTTTACCACTCTTCTACTTCTAAAATTTGGTGCACATGTGCCTAACATGATCCTTTTCAAGTTGAAATTAGAAAATGACGGACCGTAGTACAAAAAGTTGCCATAGAAGGTGGTCAAAGTTTGATGAAGGTGTTTAGTATGACCTCAAAATAGAGTTATGTCTCACCTCAAATGCTGATATTCTTCAATCCGTGCGGTCAAATTGAACTAAAATTTTACCACATACACTTGTACAATCCTAGTACAAGATCCTACGGTTAAATATGTGAAAATTGTGTTGATTTGCATTTTGTGTTGAATGCGTTTAAAGCTGAAGCTAACTATTTTCAATGAGTTTGGGTGCTATAAAATGCCTTGGGCCTGTAGGGGTTAGGGGTAAAAGATTAAGTTATGTTTTGTAGTGAGTTTAGATCTCTATTGGTAGAAATAGAAGCTTCTGATATGCATCCAAACTACCTCAACTCCTGTCTAGAAAATTTGAGCGATTCTTTTGAGGTTGAATGGGTTATAAAGAACTAGTGGACCCCGTTGTCCCTAGCGGGCATGGGCACTCTCCAGTTAAGTCCTCATCCTCCTCCTAAACGCCGCCTAATATCTCCAAGGTTAACCCTTTAAGGCTGATCAACCATACATGGGTCGATTCTGGACAAAAACCTTAATAGAGAGTGCTACAGGCCACCTCAAAGGAAAAAATAGACCATGACTTAGAGGTGGAGGAAGATGGGCATCTATTGAGACCATCGCCACCACAATTGGTGCAAGCATGGGCGAGCTACAATGATTTCCGTAAAATGAGTTCGTAGATTTTTGTGCTAAAATGTACCCGTTGCGTAGATGCCATTCTACAAAATCTAAAACCCTCGTAGATCCTCACAGGCCGAAAAAGCTCATCGGCCTTAAAGGGTTAAGTCCCCATCCTCCTCCTTGAAAACGCCATCCAACATTTCTCAACCAAGTCCATGTGGTCCCTCCATGTGACTTCACCCGGGCTATGGAAATTGTCCACATGACTTCTCACCCGGCAAGGATTGTATAGGATTAAATAGATAGAAGAGATTAAGAGATTGTGGAATGATGCAGGTTTTGGAAATTGATTCCGTGAATGTGAAGGCTCTTTTTAGAAGAGCCCAAGCAAACTGTGCACTGATGGACCTGGAACTCGCGGAGCAGGATCTCAAGAAGGTGTTGGATATTGATCCTGAAAACAGGTCCAAGTGCTTTCTCAATATCTCCATAAAAGTGCATGTGTTATTTAAAAGTGTTCTCTCTACTTCATAGACGGTTGGCAATTATCAACCCCATTTTGTGTCATAACTTATTCTAATTTTTTATTCATAGTATGATGTATTACGAGTGTGATAAGATGCGCATATGATCATGTTTGCAGGGATGCAAAGTTGGAGCAGAAGAAGGTGAGCAGAAAGCAGGCAGCCCATCGGAAAACCGAAGCCAAGTTGTATGGCAATATGTTTGAGCGGTTGACTAAAAAGGAAGACAAAGAGTCTATGCAACTAGGTTTGATTTAAACATGAAACTCACCATTAAAAATATGTCACATGACCCGTGTGTTGAATGGAGGCCGAAATAACAACAAGCAACCAACCTTATTAAAATGACGTAAAAAGAGGAAGTCTCACCACATGCTCGTCCAAGTACGACTTCCAAAGATTCCTGTACATGTACGCAATGTGCCAAAGGTTGACATGAAGGTGCATATCATAATTTTCTGATCCATTATTTTCTCTATCAAGAAAGAATTGTTATTACACATCAAACACTGATAATAGGACATGTCACAACTGTGACAAGTTACAACAAAAGTAGAGGGGCAGACCCCAAACCCTAAACCCTAAACCCTAGGGCCTAAACCTAAAGCAATAATTGAACTCTAATCGGCTCACGTCAAGACGATTTTGAATTACTGCATGCATGCATTCACTCAACGGAACCTCACGTTCTCATCCGTAAGATTTGCATCTCAACCAATTCCAACAAATGCAACTACACTCATCCCTCCCATAAGTTATAGCCAAATATAGCGCAGGTGGATGGAGGTGGTAAGAACTTAGGGTCTATTCGCACTCAGAGGTTAAGAGGGTGTTAGTAGGCGGTGAGTCAGTGGTAGGAAAGTGCGGTTTTGCACCTAAAATGATGGTAGATGTAGAAATGACACGGCAGATGACAAATTGGATGAAATTATGAGCTGGATGACGGTGGTAGAGTAGAGGTATGATGGTGGTTTGAGTTTAGTGGAGGAGATATTTGTATTTTTAAAATCTTATGAAAATGAACATTCTAATGAACAAAATCTACGGATCACCACAGGTAGGTGAGAGGTACCAAATTGAGCCCTGAAGGGACACTTAAGGTATTGTCACGAAGTCAAAATTTTGAGAGGTATGGCTGCTGCCCGTTGAAACAAACATTTATTGCCCGAATTTTTTTCTATTTGGTACCTCTCCACTAAACTCAAACCACCGTCATACGTCTAAAAACCTCAAAACACTACCACTCATGAAAGGACCTAAAAAAACCTCAAAACACTACCACTCATGAAAGGAACGTAGATTTTCAACTTCATGAGTAACTCTAAAGCCGACCGCAATCCCTGCACAGATGAACTGATTGAAAAATAATTCTCATAGTAACAGATAGAAAAAAGAATTGTTTAACTTTCAGGTCAAGAAAGGATTGCTTCAAATATCAGATTGTAAACATAATTCCTTAAAACTGAAAAAGAATTGCTTCAAATTTCGGACTGCAAACAGAATTCCTTAAAATTTAAAAAGAATTGCTTAAAATTTCAGCTGTACGATCACCCTGCAGACTCCGAAAATTCTCATACATCATAGTCTTGAATCAAATCCAAGCAATTCGACATCCACCTCTGCAGCTTTTCCACGAATGCATCCCACGACAGAGTTCGAGTCAGATTCTCACATGCAGAGTGTACGAATTCGAGAGCCCGAGCGCGCGCACCAGCCCCCATATTGAAGTTTACGGCATAGGGAGCAAAACCTGCAATCTGCACTTCTAAAATCGCTGCACTCAGCACCAGCTTCAATTGCGAGAACGACCGACTCCAGCTTCGATAGCGATCACTCGCCACCAGCTTCGATCGACATCCCGTCCTTGGTCTTCTTGTAATACTTCGATCGACTTCCTGCCGCCCTGCCTTCCCGTCTTTGGTCTTCTTGTAATACGTATGCACATTCTCGAATTTCTCCTTGCACTTCTTCGCCGTGCGGCTGTACCCTTGCTCCGCCAGCTTCCTGCAGTCCCACTCCCAAAACCAAGAAATTAATATAACACCAGTCTCAACCAAGAATTCTCACTCAACACTAAGAGCATTAAGAGTCACCACCGCTCACCGCGACACCTCCTCCCACAGCGGCCACTTCAGTCCCGAATCCCGGAACGTCAAATCCATCTCGGACCGGATCTTGATGAGCGCCAACGTTTCCTTCCGCGGCCACCAATTGCCGCCCCTCGTCCTCTATCCCATCGTGGAGAAGGGCAAATGTTGCTGCTCATCGCGGATCCCTCCAACAACCCGGCTCGCCTGTCACCGGGAAGCAGCACCCCTTCTTGGTGTCGCAGTACGATCCCGGCCACTACCACCACCACCATTCAGGGGTTAATCCGATTCCAACGAGCAATGGAAGAAGCTCAATCGCCTTACGTAGGGTTTCGACTGAGCGGATCAGTACATGTTGCACCTTAAGAAAGTAGTCGAAGCTGCTGTTGTTGTCGGATTTGCGTCGAGAAGCGCGGTCTCTTCTACGAAACGACTTGGATTCGGCATCGTCTCCTAACTCTGCAACAATTAGAAGAAACGCGAGCGCCAGCAGCTTCAAATCCAAGGTCCACGAGACGGCAGTACTACTGGTGACGCAAGTGAAATCAGCGGCAATGTTGAAACCCTAATGTTGCTGCAAGAAGTCATCCATGAGCACACTAATTGCCACGCACACGTCATACTACTGCAGTTTCTCAAGGATAAAGATGACAGACAACCTTCACGCCGCTTCTGGATGCGCAATGCGCTTCTGTTTTACAAGCACGTCACATTGACCGCACTCATGTGCAAATTCGTCAACAAGGAGGTCAGGGCCACAAACGACGACGACGATGATGCTCCAGAAGCCCTTCTAGAGTGCGAAAACCCTCCAACAACAAAAGAAAAAGAAGAGAAAGAACATTGTAAATCCCTTCCCTCCTGTCGCGATCCCATCCCGATTCCAAAACCCTAACCTGAAGTGCCGAGGAGATATGGTCAGCAGCTCGAAGCCGATAATCGGAAGAAGAGTGGGGAGAAGGGCAAACATCCAAGCTCTCGCCTAAAGAGAGACGTTGAGGCCAAGATCTGCCCGCCTACCCAAAATTTCAAATTCATCAACTCACCCCTCCTTCTCGGATCTCAGAGATGAAAATAGCTATGGAGTGGGTAAACAATGGTCGAGGTGCGAAAGCATTCATTCCTACCACACCTTTCAGCAACGGATGGAAACAACTCAACCCAATTCTTAGTTAGCCAGTGTGAATAGATTTGCGACTTTTGAGATATTATGAAAATAGGGACCACAAGTGGCAGGTACATACCTCTGAGTGCGAATAGACCCTTAGTAGAGACTGAAGTCACTTGAAGATTTAGTGGAGAACTTTGTAACTTCAACCCAATTTCATCTCCAACCACCCCTTGTCATTTACTAAAACCTCGCATGCGATAAAGCGCCACATCACATCCCTGCACTCAATGCACCACCACTACCAAGTTCTACAATGTCTAAACAAAACCAATCAAACTGAAAGTACGTCAACAACGTGGCTGATTAGAGCTCGTGGAACCACAGAAACCACAGCCACTGGACCATCTATTGGCCATGGGACGTCAACAACGACATGACTCCATGATCTTAAAACAGTGATTTGGTATTGAACGCCATACTCCTTAAATTGAAACATTTCATGAAGTTTGAGACTTCCATCCCTACTATTATCGAGTTCAAAATCACAAATATATATATAGAATATGAATGGAAATTAGTTGTACAAACTACAATTTCAACACAATAGATTTGTCTAGTTCAAACTTGAAGGTATTTGAGGCTTTAAGAGTCAACATACGCAGTTTAATGTTCGGTTCGAGGATACCTCAAGACTCTGAAATGTCTCAAAGTTAATAAATACGGCGTTATTGGACCCATTAGAAGTAGTCACCCAATAGTTGTGGTCATAAGTTAATCAAGGTTATTAGTTAGCGAAATTATAACTTATCAGAGGTATAACTTATGGAAAGAATAAGTGAATTCCTATAAAAAAAAAAAACTCCTTCTAGATGCTTCTAAATCCACATTGACTTGGCCGTCACACTCTTTTGGCTTTTTCTTTCACTTCTACATTTACTTTTGTACTGAATCTACATAATGCCAAACAAGGACCACCAAGTCTTCATTTCTCCTTATAAATCCACGTTGACTTGGATGCCAAGTTTTTTTACTTTTACTTTCACTTTTACTTTTACACTTACACTTCTATAAAATGCCAAGCTAGGATCACCATCCATCATTTCTCCCTATAAATCCACGTTGACCTGGGCATCAAGTTCATTGACTTTTACTTTTACTTCTACTTTACTTTTACTAATACTTTTATTTTACTTTTACTTTTACTAATACTTTTATTTTACTTTTACTTTTACTTTTGCTTCTACTTCTACTTCTACTTTTACTTTTGTGCTTCTACTATAATACGAGGCCAAGAGCACATAGTTTTCCTTATGCCAGACCTTCTCGCTTCCCACATCGCCCTCCTCCTACTCCCATTCTCTTGAAAGCTGTATTTCCCTGCCATCAATCAATCAAGCAAGCAAGCAAGCGGGATTCATCGACGTTACCATGGCTAGAACGAAAGCCACAAAGAAGAAGCCGGGAAGTGCGTATCGAGAGCTTCCTGCTCACGTCCGGACATCGTACCTCATTGACTTGATGATAGCATACGAGGAGCAGCACTACGGCAAGTGCGCCTTCCGCAAGACAACCCAGCTTGCAGGCGACCAGCAATGCACCTGGAAACCGAGAAAGAAACTTCGGACGATTGACATCTACAACAAGCTTCAGCCAACAACTTCCTCCCAAGCAAGTTCCGGATTCACTTCAACCATCAACAGCAACCTTTCAAACAAATCATCTGACGGTTGAACCTTTCACCGCAATACCTTCACCAAAACTCACCGTCACAGCACAAAAGCTCAAGCCGAGAATTACAAGGGCTTCACCAAAAAGTTACTTTAAAGTCGTCATAGAAGTTACTTTAAAGTTGTGGCAAAACAACAACTTTAAAGTAACTTTAAAGGAAACTTTTCGAGGTTTTGGTTTGGCGCTCCCTTTCATGACAATAAAAAGGGCTACTTTAGTGTAATTGCAAAAGTAGTTTTGAATTTTTTGCTTTTAAGGTATCGAACAAATTCTTATGCAAACCATTGCAAATCATTGGCCTATCAAGAAGTTAATCTTCTCTAGTCCTCATCCTTCTATACTCCAATGATTCCTCGCCACTAAAACAAGATGTCATATTTAACTAGATCTGGACTTTCACATCAAACCTAGACTTTGGACTGTATGTATTTATCTCGAGATTTTGAGATGAATTTTAGGGCTCCATAGTAAAAATTCACATTTCTTATGCCAAGCAACCCTTATACAAGGGATTTCACTCTAGATTAAGTTGATTTTATCTTATATCTTCGAGGGATTTCTATTTAAATGAGCAACGGTCTTTATTTCTTGACTTTGCATAGTGCAAATTTAGTTAAATATGGCATCAAGACGAGGTTGCAATGAGACAATAGGGGTACTCAAAAGCCCCTATTGTCTCACAGCTCTTGGTTTTTCATTAATCTACTGTAATGGCATCCAATACATAATGTTATAACACATAGCACTTATAAAATTTGATCTCAATGATTGATAACATTTATGTTTTCATCCATTGGGACAATTCTCATCCAATAGTTTCATCCATCAGGCTAGTATTAATCCAAAACAATCACCTCAAACCCTAAATCTCGTTTTACCTGGCCAGCTTCACTTCCCTGCACTATGTTTTATTGCCCCTACTCCTATTTAGTGCCCCATAATTTCTCCAATTTTCCCAACTTCAACACATATAGAAGTAAAATTAATGAAGTAGAGAGCAAGGCATCTCACAACACTTAATAGTGTAAATTTTATGGGAGTGTAATTTTCTCAACATATATGAGATTATAACACTTAAAAAGGTAACATACAAAGAGTTAATACTATATCATGGTTTCTGAAAGTGATGAGCATCATGACAAGGTTGCTTTCCACTTCTCTCATCATAATGTAGAGGACCCTATTCCTGTTAGTGTAAGCCATGTAACATACTTGTAATAATGATCCTCACAACTACAAAAAATATCCACACTTGGAGCTTTGAGAGTGAGTTATTGAAGTATAAGATCATGATATTTTCTTGTGAGTTATTGAGATATATCATGATAGACCCCTGTAACTGTTAATAAATTGACCGCCATCTAAAGAGCAATAAATAAACAAGTATTAAGCAGTACTACGGTACAATAAAAGCAGATGTATAAATACCAGCTCTCACCATCACACCAGGAAAAAAAACAAGTGAACAGTAGTAAATCTTCTCTTCATCACATTTTACATGATAACAACAAACAATATGCACGTCATCAACAGAGTTTTCTGAACAAGATTACAAGAATGTAAATTGTAAGCGCTATACAACAAGTGGAAAATCATAATAGTATCATCAATACTGATCCTCCTGAGTGACATGTTGGAACAAGCCCACCGTGACGAGAAGCACAAAGAAGGCGGTGAACTCAATCCACATAGCGCCCGCGGTGATGAGCCCCGCGTGCCGTAAAATAGCAGGGATGGCAATGCTCCCTACCGACGAAAAGCCTGTCAAAAACTTCGCTGCATCTTCCCAACTGTCCACAAAAAACAACCAAAAAAAACAATTAATTAATGAAGAAGAAGCAGCTATCTTTGAATAGACAACTGCTGACTACAAGTAGACCTCTTTTCTCTTCTTTCTATAGCTCTTGAAGTGGGGGAGAAACACAAGAGAAACCATGCTTTTTGAGACCACGGTTTGTTTCCTCTCTGAAACAATGATATTCTTTGCAAACAACCATTGAAACAAAGCACAGTAGAAACTTTAAAGGAAGTACTTACTCGCCACCTTCGGAGGTGAAAATTCCAGACGATTCGCCTCCAAAAAACATGCACGGCATCGGCAGCATTACGTACATGAGACCTGAAACCAAGGGAAAAAAGGTGTGTTTGATCGATTCACAGTTCACAACACCGAACGTCACAGAAAACTATTCAATGGATGTGCCGTAGTAGCCGAACGAGAAGCGAGTCATCTGGATGACTCTCTTTGCAAAGAAATTGAGATCTTCTTGTGTGAATGTGAAATCTGAACATGAAAAACAGTAGAGAGAAAGAAACGTACCAGTGAGCATGGGCCACCAGTTGTTGTACAATGCACATCCCTGGAAGAAAAGAAAAAAATACTCCATTGTCAACCATTGATAAGAAGATGGATCAACACACTAGAGTTCTTTTCGATACGATACACCCTCTTCTGATTTATGACCCTACTCTTTCCTCACTCTTGATCCCTGTTATATCAATGGAAAAAGGGATAAAAGGAGAGGCCGTGAATCTTTCCTCTGAGATGAGCCTAGAAATCTAGGGCGGCTTACGAATGAGAGACGAGGTCAAAACTCATGGTATCTGTGCCTCGCTATACTGAATCAACACACTAGAGATGGGGTTGCTGTTGTTGCTTTTGTTACCAGGATTTGGAGGAGAAAGCCGACGGAGAAGAGGAAGGCCAGACCCGCCAGAACTGCAGGATGGTGCGCACACAGGTCGGCAAACAGATGATCAGCCATGATTTGCAACACTTTCCAGCGAAGTTTGCAACATCACCAACACTTTCCTGCTCAACTTAGCCAATTCAGCAACACTTGTGTAAACAACACACTTTACAAAAGCTGGCGGTGTGTCACAGTGAGAAAAATCCTCACAACAAACCAAACCCAAACCAAACCACCACAAACAATTGGATGAAAATGCTGGCACTCTCTATTTTTCACAGAAGTTTCGCATAAGTTTCACATGAGAAGATTCACAAAAGTTTCACAGAAGAGGTTGTTATTTGTGTCACTTGGGAAGCGATTATGCAAAAGGGAAATGAAACAGTGGTCTGTTATTACAGGTGCAAAAGTTAACCCTAAAGGATGATTATCCCAACTTGGGTTATATAGTAATTTAAGTAGGTTTCATATGATTCTCAATGGATTTCAGCAAAAGGAAGAAAAATTTGTGGCAGGTTCTGGGAAGATTTGGTTGGCCCTCACTCTGAGAAGATTGACTTCTTACTGCACTTACTTGGATTCACCTTCAAAACCCTAACACGCCCTCGTACACCGAAAGACTCAGAAGCATCAAAAGGCCCAAAACCCTACAAAACCTAATTCCAAGACCTGGCTCTCGGATCATCAAAGCACCCAAAACCCTAATGAAATGGGTTGCGACAAGAAACCAAGACCTGATCGTATCGATCACAGCACAGAACTAACACAGATGCACAAAACACATCACAAGAGAAAACTCTTCGAAGAACATACACGATGTAATTTAATATAGAGCAACATAAGAAGAAGAAACTCTCCTTTTTTTAAGAAGAACCCACCCACATGAGAAAAGCGTTTGTTCGTTCCAACCCTAAACCCTAAACCTACGTACCTTCGAGGCGCATCGCCATGGCTTTGGGCATGAGCAAGGAAACAAGTCTCCTTCTCTTTGCTTGCCTTGAGGGCAAAACGAGTTGAAGGTTTCTTCCTTGTTGTTTCTTCTCTTTTTCTTTCCTTTTTCTTCTCCTCTTTTTCTTTTTCCTACTCTTTCCTTTCTTTCTCTTCTTCCCTTTCTTTTCCTTCTTTTTCATTTTTGTTATTTTTGTTGTAGGCCAATTACAAGGGACACAGTTCTCTTTCCATCAAGAAATACTCTAAATTTGATGTTTAGTGTAGGCACACTATATGATTATAAATGCTGCAAGTTCTTACTCTTGATGATTATCTTTACCAACCATGTCGATGAATGATCACCCTCTTTGAATAGTATAGATAGTGGTACTCTCCATAAAAATCTTCACCAAGAGTAAACAGTTCTAGTGCTTTCAAATCATAAAGTACCATAATATCAAATCCAATGTAGTTGAACTTTTTCCCTTTTTTTTCCTCTTTTCTTTTTCTTTTCTTTCCTTTTTCTTCTTCTGTCCTTTCTTGTAGGACATTCCACAAGTGATAGGATTTTTTCCATCGAGAAGTAGTTGAATTTTTCAGCATAGATTGAACCATGTCTCTGTTATACAAAGTTGGATGAAAGACAGGTTCTGTTTTACAAAGTTCTCTACACAACAATCAAGTCTTTTTAGTAGAAAACGAAAGAAAAATCTCCAGGAAAATGATGAATAAGTTAACAAGTCCAGATGCAAAACGCGCATGTAGCATGTGATTCCACCTACCAATACTTTTCCTTCATAGCAACTCAAGCAACAAGCATCTTGGAACAAGGGCATGATTATCAAAAAGAACTTTGTATTAAAAGGAGCAATCGAGCCTGTCAACACCAAATGTAAAGATGGAAGTCTCTGCATTTTATTTACAGTCACGATGCTCATGCACAATACATGAGCTAATCAATTTTCTAATTAAAAAATTCAGCAGCAAGGAAATTGGATCCACAACTACCCTTACCCCATGTGTTGACAAAGTTGTCTAGATGAGGAACGCCGCTTGTTGAGATTTAATCCTCTAAGTTGAACCCTGTTTGTTGTTGATGATGAAGATGATTCTATAGTTTCCTTCACTTCTGCGAGAACTGATGGAAATGTAAAAAGGTGCTATCTGTTCTACAAACTCCTCGATCAGTTTCCGATTGAAAAACGTGACATCCAACATACACGGACGATTCCGATTCCAAAATATGCTTGTCGTTGCAGACCGGCATCTTAATATCGTCAAATCCAGAGAGGACGGTAACAGAAACATGGTGAGACTCCATTTGTAGCCGATCCTCGTTGCAGGCTCCACATACCAGTCTAAGTCTATACATCAGAACCAAACGATTTGAACCGAAACTTGTCCATTACTGCGCCTTGATACCTGACGCTCCTTGAGATCCCTGAAATCCTTGACACACCTGTATAGCGTGAATCAGACAATCCTTTCCGACCATCCTCTGTATCTCTTGAACAAGGGATTTACGAGACATGCTCCCAGCCTACAAAAACAACGATTGAACAAATGAGAACTACAACGACTGAACAGATGGAAACTGCAACAATTGAACACAAGAACGATTACGAAGATTGATCACAAGAACGACCACAAAGATTGATCACAAGAACGACTACAAAGACTAAACACAAAAATGTCTACAAAGACTAAACACAACGACTACAAATATTAAACACAAGAACATAAGACCACAAAAATTGACCACGTGAATGACTACAAAGACTGAGCACATGAGAACTAAGACATAAGTCACTGGCCCAGGAGACGAGCTCAACAATGATGTCTCAGCATGGGATCGAAAGGCATTACCTCATATTTGGCGTGACTGTTCTTCAGTGACAGACATTGCTCTGGACTTAAAAGGCGCTGTAAAAGCGCAAATAGTTGGGGAAACCGAATGAAGGCCGATGTTGGACCCTGCTGAAGGTTTGCACATCCTGTTAGCTTGTTGCGCATAGCAGCCATGCTGCATGTCTTGTGACGGAGAGATTCGGTTATTCCGCATGCCTGCAAAGCACAAACCAGTTATAGTTTTACAGGGATCACCAAGATCAAGAGAGAAAAAAATCTAAAACTCGAGAAACTCTCCAGCTGCAGAAAGATTATTAAACACAAGAACAAGGGTGACAAAGACAAACCTACATATATGAGAGAGATACAACAGTTGTCTTGCAAGAGTGGTGTCTGTCTCAAGAACACACATCCAGTGAATAACACATACCTGCTTCGTAAAAAGGGGCTGCTGCTTCACAGGAACATCATGACAGAACAAGGAAGACATCCGCTGCTTGCCGTTCAATCCAGCCATCATGCCTGGAAAGTGCAAAAACAAACACTCATAAGAATCGTTTTCCAAGAACAAACAGAAAACGCACAATAGAAACACAATGAGATGATGGATGAGACACTCACGATGCCAACGAGGGGGCAACTTGAAGCTGACCACGTAAAGAGGCAGCACATGAGTGTTCATATGAGTAGACCAGACGATGAGGCGCTTCGGTGCAACCAGATCATCAACACCGGTATCATAATGCTCACTACTAGGATGAAACTGCTCCGACGGCGGTTTCACTAACTCAGTCGCCCCTGCCACAACCTGGCAGAGCACCACATGCTGCTCGCCATTCTCGTCATTATCCGCATACAAGGCACTGCAACACACAAACAAAACACCATCTGTAAGCGAGAATCGCAAACAACGCACCTGACAAAAAGATGGAGTAGAACCAGCAACAGCACAGAAATGAATCCTAACACCGACCTGACAAAGGCTTGATTCTCCACAGCCAGATACACTCCGACGCCATAAGCTGATCCATTCTTAGGTGTCTTCGGCTGTCCGAATCCGTGAAGAAAGATCCCGGCCACGCCCTTCTTGGACGTTCCGTGCCATCCGAAACGGACGTTGGCGTTCCCACGCGCCTGCTCCGTCAATACCTTCTGCCTCTCAAACGCCTCCTGCCGCGCCATCGCCACAGGGCTGGAGTCGCGGTGAATTCCAGTGATCCTCGTCTCCTCCGCGAGCTTCCCGAAGCCGCTCAGAAACCTCGCCTTGACGTCGTCAAAATCGCTACAACCAGGCTCTAATTTCGCAAATCGCTGTCCTAGACCGGGAGAACTCTCCTCCTCCGTCTTAACTCCCAAGGTGAGCCGCGTGAGCTCGTCGTCGCCAAGAACATCGCCTCCAGACCCTAACATTAAGCTAGAAATCGAATCTGTGGCGCCATCGCGCCAGTTCGTCGTCCTGGTGGCGCCTGGCATCCCCGCGCTAGGGTTCCCCGGCAGCGAAACCTCATCGCCAATCCAAGCTATCGACCTCACGTATCCCGTCGCCACGTTCACCTGCGTCATCTCCTCAAACCGTAACAAGTAAACTCGTCCCTCAACCACGACCTCCGCCGTCTTCTCCCCGGCCAGAAACCGCTCCCAGGCCACCGAATTCGCCTCCTCCGGATACTCCTTCCAGTCTCCCTTCTCAAAGTACATGAACCGCCACGGCCTCACCCCGGACACCGACTCCACCTCGGCATCCCGGCTGCGCAGCCCCGCCTCGACGACCCTGCGGTGCACACAGGCCTCGTCTCCGTCTCCCTTGACGCGCTTAACGCTCCAGGCTTCGCTCCCTCTCTCCCGCCGCTTCCGTGACTCTCCTCCTGGAAGAGGAGTACGCAGCACAGCAGCATCGCCGCCGCCAACAGGACCTGTGCGCAAACGAAGCACGGCTCCATTCTCACACACATCCATTTCCTCAACACAGAAAACAAAACACTCCAACCTCCAAATTTTCTCACAAATTTACACTCATATGAAACTTCAATCAGATTTCTCTCGTTAAACGTTTGATTGCTCGTTTCATGCTCCAACTTCCGATCGTCGATCAACACGGAATTTATAGTCACAGTTTCTCTCTCCACACGCTTACTCACGTTCAGAATCGCATCGCAACGAGCGAGACGAAGTGATACCCGCATGATGTACAGGTGATACTGACACGATACCCGAGGTGGAGCTGGCGATACTATGGAGATAACTAGGGATGCCCCTTTGCCGTGCCGCCTCACCATCACCGCCTTGGGAGGTTCGGGATCGTGGCCGTCAAGGGGCGCTAGGTTCGGGAGGGGTTGCGTGGGCGCCAAGGCTAGCGGGTCGTTTTCGCGGGAATGGGGTCCCGATCCCGTGACGGCGCGGTATCTAACTTCTGTGTAGATTTCGTGTGGCGGGTTTGGGTTAGTGACGGTAATGTGACGCGGTTGTTTCGTGGAAAGGACGGGTTTAGGTGGTTGACGAAAGGTGTGGCGTCAAAAGTTCGCTTCGGTTCCAAGGCTGACGTCGCCACGGTTGTGGGGGATGGGGAGGTCGGGGACCGGTGCCCGCGCGCTATTTGTGGAATATGGGTTGGAAATTGTGAGGATGAAGGCAAGGAAAAGGAGTGGGCTGAGTTGACATGATCCTATTTCATCCCCTTGGATTCCCTTCAACATTTTGTGTGAGTTTGTGGAATAGTGTTGGTTTTAGATAGAAGGTAGTGAGAGGTGGTCGGTTGGATGTGCAATTTTGATTGATTCAGACCCTTTTAAACTTGTTTACTTGAGGGATTAATCATATTTTTATTAATGCATATTTTACTACTAAAATCTATAACCTACGCAGTGAACCACGCAGCGATCAAACGTGCAGTCAACCGTGCAGTGAACTATAGAAACTCTGCAGCCAACCGCGCACTGAATCATGTTACCTTTTTTTTATATAGTTTGTAATATAAAAACTACATTACAACGGTTGGACTAGTGCCTTGCAAAGTAAGCACCAATTGCTAGTTTCTTACAATAAAATAGGATTTGGGCCCATATCCGGGTGGTGAAGCTAATATCAGGGAGCCTAGGTATCGTCGCTGCACTGGATATCGGGACGAGGAAAAGGCGTTGCTCTCGTGCGCTCACAACGTCTCTATGTCTTCTTTTAGTGGATCCTGGTTGTCTCAAAAGGGGTAATGAAGCGAGTCTGTTTCTTTCAATGATGTTATAAGGTACAAGTATCAGTACCCGTCGTTCCGACCGGAGAAGTTTTTTTGATTAGTGCTCCTTAGAATAAAATTTGTTTGACGTATTATATTTTAGATTGCAATTTGCATCCCTCGGAGTTCAACGTTTTACATCACAGGACCCATTGATCTTATGTGCGGCATCAATGGCCTTTAGCGCAAGGGCTCCTCGTAAACAATGTTACGCATAAGCTGATCCTCGGCCCGTTCAACGGTTTCTGCTTCAAGAAGAACAGTGACATTTTCGGGAGCCGTGGCGCGCGAGAAAGCAACATACAACTAACCGTGGGAGAACACGTTCTTCGTGAGGCAAATGCCAACCCTGGGAAGCGTCTGCCCTTGAGACTTGTTGATTGTCATTGCATACGCAACTCGGATCGGAAACTGCTTGCGTCGAACTGGAAATGGAAGACCAAATTGTTCAGTGATCAAGAGAATCCGCGGGATAAAAGCAACGTAACCGGCACAGTCTCCCGTCAACACTTCTGCTTCAATCACTCGCACTGCACATCGTCAAACAATAAGGCGCGTGCCGTTACATAGACCATTGGTTGGATCCAGGTTCTGTAAAAGCATGACCGTTGTTCCAATTTTAACCATAAGCTTGTGCGGTGGCCATCCGTTGATGTCAAGCTTGTTGAGGTACTCCACGGGAATCAAATTGACACCTTCCTCGTTGTCCACCTTATTCGCGCTCAGAAACTCAGACGTATCGCCTAGTACCATGTCGAGCATGGTTGCGTTGATCCGCGAACGTCGTCATTCCGTGCGGCAAGGATGGCACGACCGCTGAAGTACTCGCGTGCATTTGCTTCGACGTCAGCAATTCCTCCATAGACTGCATTGATCAAGCCGTTCAAGGTGTGATTGCCGACAATCATTGCCCGTGGACACCTGATCATGTCATCCTTCACCTTCTCCAGCATGTCCTCCCCCAGCACCAAGAGCCACTCTGGAAATGTACGGTTGCGCAGGATATGTAACTCAACAACCGCATAAATTCAATCGTGTCACCCAAACTTCGCCAGAAAATTCGAAAACAATTAAGCTCTGGAGTTTCTCACACAATCAACAAACGTTTCACTTGCCTCTCACTCAACAAAGCAAACAAAAGAAGAGGAAAAAGAGGTGACAGGCCTGACTTTATGTAACAACATTGAATCAGGTAAAACAAATATGCATTTTTCTAAAACATCAAAATAAAGCCAGAGATACAATTAGTGGCACAGAACATAGTACTAGGAAAGTAATCAAGACAAATTATCAACTATTCACAAACTCTCTGAAACATCTCATTGCCAAACTAAACTGCAGGCAGATCATTTTTGTTAGTCGAAAAATCATTATGTTCAGCACCTTCACCTTCTTCAGCACCTTCAGCTTCAATTAGCTTCAAAATCTTTTCGAATGTAACATCCTTTTCTTGGTTTTGGCGTACCATGAACTTAAAAAGTTGCTCGTAAAAAATTTAGAGTACTACAGATTTCCGTTGCAGATTGAATTTTCTTGATATCATACGCCACTTAACTACAACGCAAACCACAGAAAAATGAGCTCTAGATGCCAGATAACAGAATCGAACCAAGCTTCACTCTCGAATTTCTTTCAACTGCACTACTCAGATAACACCTAAACATCACTGTAGCATCCCTACCTGGCCCGGACCATAGCTCCACACTCCACACTGCAAAACGTTGCTACTGCACTCTCAACCTAATCAAAGTATGCACTACCTAGTCGAGTGAACGAAAATGCAACAGAACACACACAAACGACCTACTCATAGAATACTACTCTCAATGTCGATTTCGAGCAGTGCAAGCACGTCTCAACTACTGATTACAAAACGCAAATCGCAACCTGATTAAACAACGCCGACACGACAAACCCCCTTCAAATTCTCAGGGTTTGATGCGCCATGACTTCCCCACGTTCGCCCCCGAGATTCCGCTAATGGCCACCACAGGGACAGGGCTCCCATAGCAAACCCTGAAATTTCAGAGTTGATCATGACAAAAAAACTTCCCGCAGCCCTTCCACTCCGATCGTCTTGTTGTTCTTCTTGGTGTTGGTCGGGTACACTCCGCCTGAGCCGACGTAATCTGCGCCGTCGCACAAGACTTACTCTGCTCGGCTTGTTCCGCCGATGATCTTCTCGAAAAACCCCCTCAAATTCCTCCTAATACCTCACACCGCCCTCCGCTGCATGATCCATGCCGCAACGTAGTACCCGAGGATGACGAGGAAGAAGGAGAAAAACGTCACGAAGTGGATGGACACCAGCAAACTGTCCTCACTGTTCTGCTTCGATGTAGTGTCTGATTTCGCCCGCCTGAGTAGTGCTCCTGACCATGTGGTTTACTTCTTGGTCTTCTTGGTCTGTTGGTGTTAGTCTTCTTGGTCTGCTGGTCCACCAGGAGCGGCGGACAGACAGACTGTCGCCTATTATATAGGTAGATTTTATGAGTAGAACTTTAACAAGAAGAAGAAGAAGAACTCCGGTTTGTGAAGGGGGTCGGCGTGAATAAAGTGTTTGTTTGTTCCACCACTAAGTCCATGTCCATCGGATATAAGTTAGTTGTATGGAGACTTTAACAAAAAATAATTTCTAGTCTAATAATTGAGGCTACTAACACCATGATAGGAGTCGAATCATGCCAATTCTATAAGATTTTGATTTATTAATGTTAGTTTATCAAAAGTACAAGGTGCTAGAAATGATCATTTCTCTTGTTTTACAAACCGTTGATGATGTGTCACTATATAGTCACTTCCCTCCATAAGAAAAGTTGTTACAACAACCAACTCCCTTTACAACAGCCACTTTTATTTACCAATTGGTTAGCTGCCTTTACAACAGGGTTGTTGTAGTAGATGTTTTCATAAAAAGGGCTGATGTAGAGTGAAATGATTATACTCTTTTTCAAATACCAATGCATTCTTTGACAATTGACATCTCGTATTCCTTGCCGTGAAGAATATCAATACTCCAAGAATGCATTGAGGTTAAAAAAAAAGGTGTCACATTGTTCATACCATGAAGTACGAGAATGGTATTTGAAGGTAATGTGTAATTTGGATGATCATGATTTGGAGTTTTCTTGAAAGTGAAAGGAGGTGACCTTGCATGTTACTCCGTACTTTATGATCTTAGGTCTTATATGTTAGTAACTAGGACCACATGGAGAGGGTCAACTTGGCTTGGAAAAGGTGTGGAGGAACTGTTGGCCAAATCTTTGAAAACTTAAAGTATTATGGGGAAGCTTTAGATAGGGTCCAGAGTATTGATTGCTATGCATT
This sequence comes from Bryoerythrophyllum caledonicum, assembly GCA_963971425.1. Lineage (NCBI taxonomy): Eukaryota > Viridiplantae > Streptophyta > Bryopsida > Pottiales > Pottiaceae > Bryoerythrophyllum > Bryoerythrophyllum caledonicum. The sequence goes on from OZ020514.1 coordinate 10,784,779, forward strand.
TCATTTGTACAAAAAACAAAAGCATGAAATTGCTCACACTCATTATCTTTCCGTATTTAAATATTATCCTACCTTCTTCATTTATTTTCTCTTTAGAAAGGACTTTCATAAAAACACTATTGTATCTCTTGGATATATGGGTTGCTACAACTACTATTGATAGTATATGTGAGGGTTGAAATCAACATCTATATACTAAGTTAATCGATTCCACATCAAGATGCGTTCAGAAATTAAAAGTTTAAATTTCATTTTTTAGACATGTAGCACTCAAACAGATACTTAAGCACTAAAATAAGCACACAAAATTTGTCAATTGGAATAGATTTGAGACCCCATTTGTGGGCACGCTCCATTTTAGTATTTTTCTTGGAAAATCTTCTCCAAGCTTAGAATTCAACATCCAAACCAATTACCAATAAACTTTTTAAAGAAAAAAAGACATGCTTCATTCTATCACCACAAATTAATATTAGTTTTTTAAGAATATATAATTTTCCTCCACAAATGATATTTTATAATTTATAATTTTTCTTCAATACTATTAAAAAAACATTTAGTTCCAGGTGTGGTCTTTATTCCCAAATTAATCTAAAAATTCGGGGTAGAAATCACTGGGAACTTTGGAAGAGAACGGGGGAGTTCCATGAACGCCGTGTTCCCTTCACCATCTCACCTTTTCACCTTTTCCGTCCACCTTTCGCTTTTTCACTTCATCTCTCACCTTTTCCCGATGCGTCCTTCGCAGACGCCTTCGTCGCCCTCCACAGTTCCACTCCGCCATCGCTCCGCCATTCCTCCGCCACTCCATTCCGTGTCCCCAGCTTTCAGCTCGTCTCCACTCACGCGCATTCTCTCAACTTCCTCAACACATGCTCCTCCACAATCGCGCATGCCAAAAAAATTGGACTTTTCTGGAGGACTTTCCTTGGAGAATGTACCACCAGCGCATTCACACAGACAGAATCGAACAATGAGGTAGGAGAGAGAGAGGGAGAGGGAGAGAGAGAGAGGATGGATTTGATGCTGAGGGCGCCGGGGGGTGAGTTGCGGAGGGGGTGCTGCAGCTGGAGTAGGGGGAATGTGGTCCTAGGGAGGAATGTAGGGACGAAGGGAGTGGAGGTGAGGGAGGGGAGAAGGAGGAGGAGGAGGGGGAGTTTGGTGGCGGTCAGGGCGAATGCAGCTGGGAATGTGGCCACGGGTGTCACGAAGCAGCTCAAGTTCAAGATGAATCTCGATGAGTACATGGTGACGCTGGAGAAGCCGATCGGGATCCGGTTCGCGCAGACGATCAGCGGCAAGGTGTACGTCGAGGCGCTGGCGAAGAAGGTGAGAGAGTGTAGCCTGCAATTCAGGCTCCGATTCGACGGGGGGTGTGGAGTCGCGGAATGTGGAAGGCTTAGAGTTTAGTCAGGAAGCGATCGGAGGGATTGGTGTCTGTTTTCCCTCGGACTCGACGATTATCTCGTAATTTGAGAGCTGCGGTGACGGCGAGGCGAGAGATTGCGTTTTTGATGTTTTTTCTTTGGTTTTTAGGGGAATGCGGAGAGTTCAATGATGGTTATGGTGGGGGATGTTCTGAAGAAGACGAGTGCCGTGTTCGGTGAAGGGATGTGGGACGTGGAGGACTTCTCCCGGAGCATGTTCGTTCCATACTCGTCCATTGTGTTTTCACCAGCTGTTAGCTAGGGTTTGTAGGGACTGAACCGAGCGTTTTTCGTCAACAGGCAAGCGATCAGGAGCAGATGCGGGCCCGTGAGCCTCATCTTGGAGCGGTCCTCGCCGCCAGTGCAAGCGGACCTGAGGAAGCGCGCCGAGATTCTCTTCAACGCGGGCAAAGTGGCGTTCGCGACGTGGAACAGCAACGCGCTGGCGTACCCCTACCACAGCCCCCGCGGCACCGTGGGCTTCCTCACGTTCAGCGCCAAGTACGTGATGCCCAGGGCGCTCTCCCGCCTCATGAGCCAGGAGCCCTCCTACGAGACGTTCCCGGGGCGCAGGCCGCTCGGCGACTTCCAGGCCGAGGACGAGTTCGAGGTCATCGCGTCGGCCAGCGACGAGGAGGAGGAGGAGGAGGACGACGGCGACGTCGAGTGGTCGCATGGCGACTTCAATAACGAGGAGTATCTGGCTGCTCTCGCGCGCGCGCAGAAGGATTTCACGTACAATCCCAAGCGCGGCATGAGCTACACCAAAGTGAGCACCAATTCGTTTTTGTGTCTTCAACTGAAATGAGCGTCGTCTAAAGGTCGATCTTCTGACGCTGTTGTTCGGTTGTGGATTGTTTGCAGTTGACGGATAATATTTATGTTGGATCGTGCCTTCAATCTGCTGCGGATGTTCAACATCTTGCTGATAATATGGTGAGACTGTAGCAAAACTAGCGTTGTTTCGTTCTTTTTCTCAACCTTCACTCATACATATCTGTTTCTTCCCATTTTCATTACCCTCTTCAAATTCGAATCTCATTTAGGAGCAATTCCCTTCAAGGATTCCGCCCTATTTCTGGTTCTAGAATGAGACATTGTTGTCTTTCTTGCAGAGATGGATATGCTTGCTTTTGGAGTGGTTTGTTTGCTCTCCTTGCAGAGTTGGTCTGATGTCTCCGCTCTTCTGCTTGCCAGGGCATCACAGCGATCTTGAATCTGCAACGGAAGAGCGAGCAAGTGAACTGGGAGGTCAACGGCGAGGAGATCGACAACATGGCCAAGGAGAAGGGGCTTGTCGTTGTGGATGTCCCAATCAGGTATGTATATGTTTGTTACTTTTCATCTTCATTCGATCCGCATCACCGACTAAATGCCGACACGTTTTGGTTTTTTGTAGGGATGTCGACACGGTTGATTTGAGGTGGAAACTGCCATATGCAGTGGGCGTCTTGCACCGTCTGCTGCGGAGGTGCCACCGTGTGTATGTCACCTGCACAACCGGCCTGGACCGATCTCCATCCTGCGTCATTGGCTACTTGCACTGGATCCAGGATGTGAGTCTTCTACAAGCGTTTGAGTTTGTCACCACTCTCCATCGCTCTGGCCCTGACAGGTGCGTCGCAATAATCTAGATTAAAAAGGATACGTCTTTCTGAAATGAGGCAAAGGTACCATGAGTTTTGACTTCTCCTTTCTTCTCAGAAGTAGCTGAAACTAGCTCTGACTTAAAGTCTAGACAGCACCAAGCTCTTCCATTGATCTCATAGCTATTAAGAGTGAGGAAAGGGTCGTAACCTAAACCAAAAGAGAGGGGGTATCTTATTAAAATTTTGTCTTTACAATTGTTTGCTTTTTCAGGTCAGCCTTGGTATGGGCCACTTGGGACCTCATTGCCATGGTTGAGCAGGGCAATCACGAAGGTCTTCCAACTCACTCTGTCCAGTTTGTGTGGAACCATGGTTGCAATCCGGTAAGCTAGTTTTATCCTACAGTACCAAGACATGATGTGGTTTTTTTGGTAGTATTCTAAAGCTGGAATGCAGGGTGAGGAGGTGCTGGTGGTTGGTGAATTCACCTCTGAATGGAGCAAGCCTGTCAAGGCAAACCATGTCAGTGGGACCAAGTACACTGTCAACCTTCGTCTTCCGCAGGGCAGGTAATTCAACTGTACTGAAGTTCTCTGTACAGTCACTCAAAAGCTTCAATAAGATATTCCCTTCTTTAGACTACTCTTCACTAGTTCTTAGATCGATAGAAGAGCTTTTATTCTCCAATTATGTCAATGGAAGAGTGTGGTGGTCCCTAAACTCAAGCCAAAAGTAGTTTGAGAGTAGAGAAAGTGTTACTACCTTGAAGATCAGTCCTTCGAGCTGATTTTGGATTGATTGAGGAACTATTTAGAGTTGCTTTTCATGGAAAAAAGAGGAGTATCTTATTCAAACTTCAGGTGACTTTACAAATTAATCTAAGGTATGTTTCAAGTAAACCTAGATAACTGACACATCTTCAAATGCAGGTACATGTATAAATTTATAGTGGGAGGCCACTGGCGCCACTCACATAATTTGCCAATAGACAAGGACCAATGGGGCAACACCAACAATGTGATTCAGATTGGCAGAGTGGCCTCTTCCACTTTTAATGTTTATTTTTCCTCTAATATCAAGGTAAATTTCCTCCTCATCTTTGTATATGCTACAGGTCACTAAAAATCATAGATATAGTGTTACAAATGTTAATTATCTTGTTAACTACTAAAGGTCAGCGATGTATTGATTGGTCCATCAAGATAAGAATTATATAAAGTAGTTCTATAGTTTCAGATAACTACTGTCATTTTTACTGTACTTTCTCATGTGTCATGTATGTATCATGTGACAGGATCCTACACAAATCAAGGTCATTGAACGGCCGTTGACCGAAGACGAGCGCTTCACGCTGGCGTTTGCAGCACGCAGGATGGCATTCTCCATCTCCCCGCTGACGTTCCGAAACAAACAACAACAAACGTGAGGTTCGGTTTCATTTTTGCCATGCCTTCCCATGTGATGATCATTGCTTGACATACATATCTTGTGTTACTAATAAACTCGAATCCGTCACCCACTTTGCCGCGTGTTGACTCTCATTGATTTCTTTTTGCACGACTTGCCTTAAAGTTCTGACACGATTGGATTACTCCCCAAGGTCCTACCAACCAAGATATTTTGGTTGCTTGGTTGACTCTTGGGCCTCAAGCCTCTGGTTCAACCAATTCTTTTTGCTACACTAAATTTTATGTTTAGTGCAGTGGTACTTTATGATTTGAAAGGGCTATAACTTTTTACTTTTGATGAAGATTTTTACTCAAAGAGGGTGATCATGGTTGGTAAAAATATTCATCAAGAGTAAAAACTTATAGCGTTTTATAAATCTTTTTAGTGTGCCTACACTAAACATCAAAATTTAGTTTTCTATTTTTTCTCTAAGGCAATTTGCTGTGTTTGGTTCCATGGATGAAAACGCTGTTGTTTTCATCCAGGATATGGTTTCTTCATTCACAGTTGGATAAGACCAGTTTCTTTTATGAGGCATAATTAACAGTAGACTTTTTTTTATGGATTTTTTAATGAGGGCATTGGAATATTCGAGATATGTGGCAATTGCGGTGTGGTACTGTTTGGATGGATAAGCTCAGAAATTGAGGCTTGCCGTGAAGTGCAAGTAATTAGAGTTGGTCTTGTCCCATTCCTTGCTTTGGAGCCAAGTAGCCCCATGAAAGAGGGTCTCATGGAATCCATAACATATCGAATTTCCCATGAAAATTCGTTTTGACAAATCTAAATTAAGTAATTAACCCCTAGAATATCTTTTGAAAAGTACTTACTTTGATGCAAAATTGGGTTTGGAAAAAAAACTCAATTTTTATAATAAGATTGTGATTTGTTGTAATAAAATATATTTCGTCAACACAATAATTTTGGCTAATGGTGAAAATTCTTTTATATGGCTTCTCGAACAAGTGTGTTCAACTTGAACTAGTCTTCAAAAGGTCCACTTTCATTCCTTGCTTTGGAGCCAAGCACACTTAATCAACTTTGGTGTGAGAATGTTAGAGAAGCTCAACAAAAGAGGTTACAAATGTATTCCAAGCCATGTGTGAGTCCTCACTAAAAGAACGATACGTGAGGGTCGGATTCGGAAAATATAAAACTAAAATGAAGAATGAATTAATCAATCTAAAACTAAAACTAAAAATAGTTACTGAACTTTTTAGAAATTCTTTTTCATCGATTTTTTTACTTGGTAAAAAAAACGGATCTTGAGGACTACTATTGTTGTCAAATTTTATTTTTAGATGTAAATTCATTATTTGGCACGGGAGTGCCGAATTCGAGCCTTGGGTATGGTAATTGGTAATTTTTGACCTCCACTTCTTGCACAAGAATTTATCTAAAATCTATTTTAAAAATTCCAATTATAAGACCTTGTGGCATCATACGACCTTGTGGCATTATAACTTAATCCTTAAACATTAGTTGGAAATTGTATATGCAAGCATGTGTTTTACTTTGAGGAATATAAAATGTAGTAAAGTCTAGCAAGACTTAGACCTTTGCATTGAAGATTCTTCAAGTAACATCTTTCATTTGGTGGTTATTTCAATATGTGAACCTTATCATGTTCAAATACAAGACCATACATGTAGAAAGAAGGCTTATCACCAGTGGCACCTTATGGCGTTTAAGGCTTAAAGTATAACATTGATTAACAATTGCATTTTCTATGTCCAAAATGAGACAATGGGTGAGTAAAGTAGAAATGGGAGAGCAATGATAAGGGCCCTACTAAGAAATATAATAAAGTATATGTTCTATCAAAACACATCTTCTTAAGCTCAACTTTAGTTTAACCCTTGAATGCCTAGGAGTTCTCTTAGGGGACTCTTGAAGATTTGGGCATGTTCCTATAGTGTCAATTTGTAACATTCTTCTTTGAAATTTTTCTTGAAGATGGACATTACTACAAGCTTCGTGTGAGTACATTCTTTTCCTAAATCCGACTTTTAATGAAAAAGTTATAGGGTTTTGACTTTCAAATGAGGAGAGCGAGCACGTTGGGCAACTTCAAAACTTTTGCTAAAACACTCTAGTGTATGTGAGAGTTTCAATAGTAGCAAGTAATATCATTTCCTTTGAGATTGTTTAAAAACATTTATTGTTTTTGGTGAAATTTATCATATGAACCCGAGTCAAACATTTTCACATATTGTCACACATTGTCGGGCAAGGTACCAAAAACACTTCTCATTTTCCACATAAAATTTAGAGATCTTCATATTTTTTACATTTTATTTTTTCTACTACAAGATGTGGTGTAAACCTTCTTGTTGACCTGTAGACTATCATTCTAAAACATAATTAGTTTACAAAAAATAAAACATGGATTGACAAATTTTGAACCTCTATTCCTTGCACAATTGTTTTAAATATGCTACAACCCTTCTCTACCTCTAAATACAAGTGTACCAAGGAAATAATATCATGATTGTCATGATGGTAATTAGTTTGACCTTGTGTAGGGCAGAACCTTGACACCCAGTGAAGTCAAAGTCTGCTAATCCACTCAACGCAGGGAACAAATGAACCATTTTCTGTGGTTCAACCACTATAATCTTTCAATCCGTGCGGTCAAAGTTTATGAAATTTTGTGAAGACACTACTTAACAAGTCTGAATTGAGATCCTACAATATAATGCAAAAATAATTTTTTTTGTTTCCCTCCTTACTCATTGTACCAGGACTAGAACTAAGATCACGAGATTTGAAGAGTTTTTGGTGTGAAAATGCCTCGGGCCTTTAGGGGTTAAGATGATTTACATACAATATATAATTATGTCCAAGATTAGAGCAAATGAATGTTGTGAGTGAGAGTCTAACTTGAAGATACAGTGAGACTTTTTAGTAAATGAGGTATAAATAATATCAAGATAAAAGGGCTTTGCTCTATCATAGTGTTAATAGGAATCTACCCCAATGAATTTTTTCTACACATCTAGTTTTCTACAAATCTTTACCGTAGATTCAATAATGAACATGGCATACAATTCCTTGGAATGCATACCCACCAAATGAATACACCCAAACGAACCTTTGAATCAATCCCTTCTTTATGTATGAGATCACATTATTTTTCACAGAGTTTGACAATTAGCTCTTCATTGCAAGGCTTTATACCAACAAAAAAAATCAAAAAATTATAAGCCAAACATCCAAAAAATGCAATGCAAAAGTGAGAGGGGAACCCACACATTCCTTGGCCCCATAAGGACTTTAGGTAGTTTAACCCCTAAGGTACCAAGTGTCCAAAAAGGGCTTCTTGAAAGTTCGATCAGGTTCCTATGGTGTCAATTTCCAACATTCTTCTTTGAAATTTTAACTATAAAAAGATATTACCAAGACCTTAGTGGGAAATTTTTTTTTTCCTAAATTGGACATTTGATGAAAAAGTTATAGGGTTTTGAATTTTAAATGGGGAGGGCGGGTACCTCGGGCACCTCCAAAAACTTTTGATAGGACACTCTATTGAAAGTGAGATTTTCAATACTTGCAAGTAATATTATTTCCCATCATGTTGTCAAAAAAAAGTTCTTGTCTTTAGTGAAAAATAGCATACCAACCCAAGTCAAACATTTTCACACATTGTCACTCATTGTCGGGCAAGGTACCAAAAAAGCTTCTTCTTTTCCACATAAAACCTAGAGATCTTTATATTCTTCACTTTTTATTTTTTCCACATCAATATGTAATGTAAACCTTCTTATTAAACATTCGGATTATCAATCGAAAACATATTATGTTCAAAAAATAATAAAGTGTGAATTAACAAATTTCGAGCCTCCACTCCTTGCACACTTGTTTTGAATATGCTACACCCGGTCTCTACCTCTAAAAATTGGTGTGTTAGGAGCTAACATCATGCTTAACAAGATGGTAATAGATTTAGACCTTTTGTAGTGAATTTTTTTGACACCAACTGAAGTCAAAGTTTGCTGATCCACTAAACGTAGGGAAGAAAATAAACCATTTGCTTGACTTCAAACACTATAATCTTTTAATCCGTGCGGTCAAAGTTTATGAAATTTTGTACATGTATTACTTAATAAGCCTTTATTGAGATCCTACGGTCAGAACTAAAAATCAAAGTTTTTGTTACCTTCTTTATTTTTTGCACTAGAATCCATTTAGTTTGAAGTGTTTTTGGTGTAAAACTGTCACGGTACCTTAGGGGTTAAAATAGAATTTTGGAAATGTAAAGATTTGCAAGTTTTTACTCTATCCTTCCAAGGAGAAATTATCATCTAAGCATTTGTAATCTCCAAGAAGATACTTTTTCGAAGATATCTTTAGGTGTGTTAACCATGGTTAATTAGCCCTAAATCTTATATCAAAATGAAAAACATGAACCTTAAAATATGACATCTACCAAGAAAAAGCATACTAAAACTACTTGAATCACTCCCACATATAAATTAGTAACCAAAGGCTACACAAAAGTGGATGACTTGGCTTGGAAAAGGTATAAAAAATCACTCCTCAAACCTTTGAGAACTCCAAGTACTATGGAAAAACTTCACCTTACATTGGGCATGGCCCAAAAACATTGATTCCTTATTCACTTGTAAAAAAAATTTTAAAAAAATTTAAAATCTCTCAAGCTCCAATTTTTCAACTTCTCTTTCCTCTTCCAAAAAGACTTTACAACATTCAACTTAACCCGCGTACGTAGGGCTCCTAAAAAAGGCGTGAAAGACACGTGGACGTTCCAGCACCCAAAGCCGCGCGCTGACTCACGCTCCTCCATCCCACGTGGCACCCTCGTCAGAAACTCCCGCGCGCGGATCCCGAATCCGACGTGGCCGCCACCTCAGAAATCCGCCTGCGATTGTCTTCTTCGTCCGACGTGTCTGCCACGTCAGATTTCGCCAGGTGGCAGCCAAGCAGGAGCGAGCGCTAGGACGGCGACGTCGCCGGCGACCTCGTGCAGCGATGGCGGCGACGGCGACGACGACGACGACGACGACGACGGCCGCGACGCAGCGATGGCGATCGGGACGGCGACGACCGTGATCGCAAAGTTCAGCCTGCAATCAATCAGTTAGTTGGTCATCCAATTCGCTGCGCGCTCATCACTGACCTCCTCACCGCCAGTCAATCTCATCGCCTCACGCCCTTCGCAATTCGCCTCCGAATCTGCACAGAAACCGCTCCGAGTGGCCCGCCCCATCGAATTCCGCCGAATCTCGAGGCATTCACGCGTCGGCGAGGCACGAGCGCGTGATTTCCGTGGCGAGTTTTTGTGGGTTCGTGAGATGGAGTGGAATTGTAGGACGCGGAATCTCATGGAGGAGTGAGTTTCAGGAGCTCGAGTTCGATGTACCTGAGAGGATTCCGCGTCCTTGTTCGGGGGTCGGATCTTATGGGTTCCGAGGATTGAAGTGTTGATCGGGGGTTGGGTTACTTTCGGGATGATTGGGGCGTGGCCGGTTGGGATGCCGCCGGCGCACGGCGGCGATCACAAGGTGGTGTCCAGGATGTTCGACGGTGGCGGGAGGGGCAGCGCCTCCAAGAATCCGTCGCGGTTGTCCAAGGGGAAGCGCGCGCCGCTGTCGTCCTCCTCGTCGTGGAGGGCTCCGTCGTGTTCCGTCGCGCCCGTGCTGCTTGTGTGCGTGCTCATCTTGCTGGCCTCGCTCTTCACCACCCAGTTCCTCATGGGTAAGAAAAGAAGTCCGTCGCCATCCTCATTCGTTTCTTGCAATTTTCAGATGGCATGAGTTGTTTTTGAATCAATCGTTTTTTCATTCTTTTTTGCAGGTGGCAGAAGTTTTTCTCAGCTGGATGATGTGTTTGGGAGAGAGGTACCACTACTTCGTGGTTTCTCGTTCATGTGATGATTTCTTACGTTGTTTTTGTTACGGGTTTTAGGGTTTGAGATTCTGCGTAGATCAGACTAGGGTTTGGGGTTATGTGTTCTTGAGGTGTATTCTGTTGGTATCGGTCATTTGCAGGATCGGCAGCACTTGATTAGGAAAAGGTCTGAGTATGATATTGGGAAGGATGTGGAAATATCAGGTAATGCTCACAAGTCATTCTCTTTAGAGTTCTTTGCAGACTCATCCGAACAAGACACTCCTCCTTTTCCAATCAAAATCAGCTCAAAGGAGAGAAAGATGGCTGATGTCGATCTCATCCAAACTCTTTCTTCACTCTCCAAAACAACTACTTTAACTTGACTCTAGAAACCACTTCCATTGTCTAAATTTGAAGGATAAGACTACCGACCTCTTCTATGGATCGAATAACTCTTTTAGAGTGAGGAAAAAGAGGGGGTGACTTTAGAAATAACTCTAATCTGTCACTTGCCATCCTACCTGCTTCCTAGCCTTTTCATGTTTACATACTACTTGAATTCCATTGATTGGAGCACCTACCAACATTCCATTGATTGTTTTACATACCTCAACTGCAGTCGTGTGGACCTCATCGAACCCAGGTCAAGTTTTCTAGAGTGGATAGACGACATATGATGTTTGGTTGGTGGTTGATTGTCCACAGGTATGGAGAACTCCGGTCACGTGTGGGTCGACAACGGTGGAATTCACACCGGTGGGTCAGAGAGCGCAACTGTGGCCAGAAAGCAGCAGGAGAGTGGCAGCTTGTATAACGAAGGAGGCCGGGACGAGCTGGTGGAAATCGGCGCTCGCTATGAAGACCGCCACGTCAAGGAAGAAGATGCACTTCATGGCACTCACCTTGATGAATATGACGATGATGATGATGGAGGAGGAGCCGAGGAGGAAGTGGAGAAAAAACCTGAGGAGGAGGTGCTTGATAAAGTCCCGTTGGATCAAGGCACTGGTGGAGATGCTGCTCAGGTGGAGGAGAAGGTCTCAAGAGTGAGGAAAAGACGTCATGCTGCAAGTGAGTGAAACCTAAACCTAAAACCCCAGACCGTAGTAGACCTTTCACCTCAGTCAATATGCTTAGGACATATCAGTTTCCCTTACTTGAATCTCTGCACTTTGTTTTGAATCTCTTGAATCTCTGCACTGTGTTTTATTCATTCAATCTCTGCAGTCATGTGTTTTGTGAAAGTCTCATCTTGGCGGTTTCTTTGCTTCGTTGCAGCTCCTCCCTGTGGGATTGACTTTGTGCGGACAACCGAGGGCCTTCGTGAGCCGCAAGGAGATGCCTTTGTGAACATTTCCCTGAGTTACATACAGAGCGAGGAGTGGCCTCCGGGGGATTTGAGCTGGGCGCCCAAGTTTGGAGGGCACCAGAGCCTTGAGGAGAGGGAGGCTTCTTACCAAGCCAAGGACCAGACGTTGCTTCACTGTGGCTTTGTCAAGGCCCTGGATGGGGAGCCATCGTGGACCGGGTTCGAGCTCAGCGAGGACGACCGAGAGTATCTCAGTCGCTGCCATATTGCGGTCTCGTCCTGCATTTTTGGAGCTTGGGATAATCTCAGGGCTCCTACCAACAAAAAAGTAAGCAAATCACTCTCTTGTCTGTTGTCTGATGTAATAGAGCCATATGTTTGTGAGGTTTATCTGAGGTTTTCTCACTCTGAATAGTTGAAGAGCTTGATTGACTTATCCCACAATTCATTCCCCTCTTTTGGCTACTCTTTCCTCACTCTAGAACAGTAGAAGAGCTACTTGGTGGTCTCTGAACTCAAGTCATAGTAGCTATTGCTATAGTTGTGAAGAAAGAGTTTACAAGTTGGATGAATACTAGATATCTTTCTCTTCTTTTGAGGTGATTTTAGACGAGTGAGAACTATTTTCAGCTGATTGAGGAGGTGTTTTGCTCAAACTTTACAACACGTTAGTACTTGAAGTGGTAATTTGATTTTTGGTGGTTTGCAGATGACGAAATCCTCAAAGGAGAACGTGTGCTTTGTGATGTTCGTGGACCAAAAGAGCCTGGACGTCATTCTGGAGGAAGCACGAAAGTCCAATGTCAACAAGGATATTCTCGGCCTGTGGAAGATAGTGCTGATAAAAAACTTGCCATACTTGGATGGACGAAGGAATGGAAAAGTTCCCAAGCTCTTAGCACACCGATTATTTCCTAATGCTAGGTAATCTGAATTCCGCTTCCGGATGCTTCAAATAGTTTCGTCTGTGTAATTTTGCAAGCTTTTGGACAATTTGCTGAACCAATTTTCATATGGCATGTTATTGGCAGGTATTCTATTTGGGTGGATAGTAAGCTCCGCCTTCATGCTGACCCACTCTTGATACTAGAGCGTTTCTTGTGGCGCGGGAAGCACGAATACGCCATTTCCAACCATTATGACCGCCATTGTGTGTGGGAAGAAGTGGCGCAGAACAAAAGGCTGAATAAGTTCAACCACTCCGTGATTGATGAGCAGTTCAGATTTTACCAAAGGGAAGGGCTTCCACGCTTCAACAGATCAGATCCAGATCGTTTCTTACCAAGTCGTAAGTCGTTTGAATCCCCTATTTCATTAAGAACTCTAATATTCATTTATGCATGATAATTTACTTGAGTTGGTGCGACATGTCCCAACAGATGTCCCAGAAGGCTCATTCATAGTGAGGGCGCACACTCCCATGTCCAACCTTTTCTCTTGCCTGTGGTTCAACGAAGTGGAGCGCTTCACACCCCGTGATCAGCTCAGCTTTGCGGCCACGTACATCAAACTTGCTCGAATGAATCCAACCAAACGGTTTCGCCTCAACATGTTCAAGGTAAAAAAAACGTGTTGCAAAATCTATCGTATGGCTGTGAAAGTAGAAGATCTTTTCCCCCCCTCCACGTTGAGGGTTTAAGTCCCAGGGATAGAAGATGGGATGCTCAGTTCTCGTTTTTGCAGGATTGTGAGCGAAAAGCCATGGCGAAGTTGTATCATCATAGGGCTGGAGCAGGCAACGCCGTGACTCAAATTTGATTTTAGGTACTACACTTGGCGTTGTCTCTCGTTAATTCTACCATCTATTTTCAAATGGTTGTTGGATCCTGATCTCTGATTTTCGGAAATTCTTCTTCTAGCTATGATCTCAGTTTTATGTTCGTGCGCATGAGAACTTTTCTAAACAAGTGTTCAACTCTGGAGTTGTGCAGACCTTGGAACCAGTTTGACCAAAAATCTTTAGCAACCTCACCCAATTGCAGTGTGACAACATTCAATGTAAGAAGGCCTTATTTTTTTCTGCTTCTACATAAGAACCTACAAAAGGCTATCCCAAACATGAGTGACCTTGTACTCCAACGTGAACTATAAGAAGCTATTGTATACATCCACAAATATATATTTCTTGTGGTAGCGCTTTTCTCTTTTAGGTGAGTGACCATGACTTGTGATGTGGAGGAGAGTACCATATTCCTGACGAGTCTGCCTTTTTTCTGCAGGTTCTTCTCTGATGTTGGTTTGAAGGCGAAGGGGTTTGCTGTGAGCACCACTTTGCAAATTAAACTTCAAAGGATGTGCTTTTGAAACTGTGGCCTTGCCAAAGGTCCCTAGAAAGTAGAGGTAAGGTAAGGCCCCCTAGAACCGACAAGTTAAGGAATGTGCATATATGGAGGGAGGAGATAATCGTACTATTATTTTTCAGTGATAGCCAATAGAATTACAATTCCAACCCAAGTGATTTCATATTTTTTCGATGAAAATTGAATTAGTTATGAATTTTTCAAAGTGTGCAGCTATGTTTAGTGGGTGGCTAGGAGTAGGTACCCCCCATGACCAACGACCAAAAGTAAGGGTCTTGATTAATAGCAAACCTCCATTTGGAACTCAGTCGGTGGTAATGGGATGGAAGAGGGTTGGGTATATCCCACTTTTATAGGTGTTGGCTATGGGTTTTTGTTGGTTATGGGGGGCTTACCTTAGAGGTATTTGTTTCCTTTTGCTTGTCCAATGCGGGCTTCCCAACGTCCATTACGATGATGCCTACAAAATTACCCATACGAATTATGATGAATGAATTAATGGAAGCCTTCAATGTTAGTACTTTTCCTGAAATATTAAAGCAATATTATGTTCTACATAGAATGCAACATGTTTATTTGAGATGTACTAAATGAATCCTTTGTGTAAAATAAACAAATGAAGATTTAATGGATTGAAGGTAATGCCTCTGAACTTGGACACCCCTCATGAAAAACTACTATTTCTCTTAAAGCATTGATCCACATGAAAAGCAACGTCAATGGGAAAAAGAGTTTCTTGGATTCTCAATAAAAAATTTGGTGGCATCTACACCTCATTCAAAGTACACTAAATATCACTTTTAGTGTAGTGCCCAGTAAATGACTTGTAAATGCAATAAGTTTTTGCTCTTGATGCCAATTTTTATCAAGAGCACAACTCTCTATAGTATTCAAATAAAAGGATCATTATAATGATAGTGGGTAAAAGTAAAAACTTATAGCATTCACAAGTCATTTACTGGGTGCTACACTAAAAGTGATATTTAGTGTAGTTCTAACCGTCTTTGATAGAAAAGGATATTATATGGAGAGATATAGAGAAATTATTAAATAAATAAATAATTTCTAAAATACCTCTTATTTTAGTTACTAAATTAATTTGAATCAATGAATTTTTAACAAATGAATAATGAAAAATAATAATCAATTAATTAAGTATTTTTCATTAAATTAATATTTGAATTTGTAATTCTTGTAGATTATGCGATCTTTTATTTTCATTAAGATACTTGAAGATGAAATGGTTACTGAAATGATTACTTGAAAGGATCTGTGAATGACCATATATTATATGGTCACGTATTTTACTCTTCAAGTACAATAAGTGTATTAAAATATAGCAAGAAATCAACACCTTTGGATTGAAGATTCTTCCCTACTGTAATGCACAATGCTTGAAGGCAACCTTTCAGTGGGTTTGAAATGTAGAGCAATTTGACGTTGCAGGAACCGTATATACAAGCATATATTTTACTATGTAGAATATGAAAAATGTATTGAAGCTTAGCAAGACTTACACCTGTGGATTGAAGATTCTTCAACTATAATCTTCCGTTTGGAGGCATGCAAATTGTAGTCAAAGTGAGAAAAAACCTTATAAAATTGCAGTCAAAGTGAAAAAATAATTGTCCCTCAAAGGGACATCTGGTCCTTAAATGTCGGTGGGGAATCATATATACAGGCAAATATTTACTCTATAATGATAGAAAGAATGTAAAGAAGTTTAACAAGAATGTTTAAATGAAGTTTAACAAGACGTATACCTTAGATGAAGAATCTTCAATCCAAAGATATTTGATTTGGAGATCATTTCAATATTTGAGCCTCATCATGTTCGAATAAGTCACCGCACAAGTAGATTATACGACCAGTTTGCAACTTCTGAAATATGTAGTAGGTGCAATAATAATCTAAATTTGAAATAACATTTGACATTCAATTGGGCTCAACACAAAAACGAGCTATATTAACTATTGTATACATCAATTCCTACACTTTGTATATCAAATACACAAAAAACCATCATATTGCAACTCAAATTTGGCTTCTTAGACCTTTAAAGGTTAACCCCTTTAAAACAAAATGTCCCAAAATGGGCTTTTTAAAGGTGTGATCAAGTTTTTATGGCGTCAATATATAACATCACTCGTTGAATTTATTTTACTTTGATGAGCAATATTGGACCCTTAAACCAAGTCAGTGGAAGAATTGTTTCCGAAATCCAACATTTAATAAAAATAAATTATGCTGGCCGAAGCAAATTATTAGAAAGGGCGAGCAGGATACTATAAAGCTGAATAGTGCACTTTTATTAGGTGAGTTGCAATGAAAGAAAGTTTTTTGCAAGCTTCATTCTTTTTACTTAATAATACGTAAAAATTCAAGATTTTATTTTATTTTTCAAATTTTTATTATCCCCTTATAGAAGAAGGCATAATTCTTCTACCCAACATTGGGAGTTTAGATCCAAATAAATGGCTACTTTCTTTACTCCTAGTTGTTGTAGGTCCATTCCTCTTATTCTTAACACCTCCAATACCCTTAACTCTCCCTCTCCCTCACCCTCTCATTGCCTCGACTCCTTGTCTATTGGACTTAAAACAACTAAAATAAAACTTTGGTAAAAGCATTGATGAATCTAACCACATAGATAAACTCAAAGTACAAAGTCTAGAGTTCTTTAAGACAATAACTCTAAAATACCTTCACATTTATAGAAAAAATGCAAATCTTGGAAAATCAAATAAGATTTAACCCTTAAACATCTGAAGGTGCCACTAGTGGCCACAATATTCTACATGTATGGTGTCATATTTGAACATGATAAGGTTCACATATTGAAATGACCTCCAAATGAAAGATGTTAGTTGAAGAATCTTCAATCCAAATATGTAAGTCTTGCTAAACTTCAATACATTTTATGTACTCTACAGAGTAAAATGTGTGGCTTTAAATACCGTTCCCGACTAACGTTTAAGGGTTAAGACTATGTTTCAATAAGTTCTTGCAAACACAACACAGAGCAAAGAGATTCATTGCATCCAAAAGTAAGCATGAAAGAACATAACACAAATAGCCAGAGGATTTCAACCAAAACTTTAAGCACCATGTTTCATATTTGCTTCTCTGAGGATTGCCACAACAATGCTTAATCTATCTACAAGAAGACAACAGTGGAAAATAATATGAACCAATACCATCAATTGAATGTTCTAAATAAGTTAAGAGATATCTTACTAAACTAGGTCTAGGGAATGTACACTGACCCTCTTATTATCCTCCTTGAGAAAGAAACCAGGAAGTTGTATGGAATCAACTCACCATTCTGAAGCTCAATAAAAATCTGAAGAAGAAGGGAAATTCATTATTGCCATGATCTATAAACACGTTGTTGCCGCCTTTGCTCGCTCAAATGGAGTGTGCCACCGAAATGGTGGCAACAAAAGAATGGATTGAAAGTTGCAGACTCAGAGATTCTCTGTGTCTTCCCTGCACCCAACATTTGCCACAGGCCAGATCAGAATTCCATATGAACTATGAGACAATTCATTCCAATTTTGATACATTGATGTTACTTTTAGCGTGAAGCAAAGAGATTTGACCTCTTTATCATTTTTAATAATTAAAATGAGCTCTAAATATCTGTTCGAAGAGAAGAAAGGCGGCTGAAATTCATGTAACTCAAAAGGTGACTGAAACTACTTCTAGCTTGACTTTAGTGACCACCATACTTGATAAGTATACTAGACGAGAGATCATCCATTGATCTAATAGCTATAAAGAAAGAGTAGTATTCTAAATAAAAAGAAGGGTATCTTATCAAAACCTAGGATAAGTTTGGAAATCACTTGATTATCTTTCTTTTCGCCTGAACCTTTGTTATGCAAGCAACACCGACACCAGTAAGCCCCAAAAACTTACCATGTGCAGAAGGATCACCATGTTCTTCTCACACATATCCGGTGTTGGTTTAACTTTGTCAAGGGCGAACTTGACATAGTCAGCACTAACTTCAAGCATTCGTCCTTCTGGATGTCAGTCCACCAACGCGGTTGATTACCAACTGAATCATTCTGTGGAACTGGCGATCTGTGGTGCATACTAATTGTTACACTGCTGTTGGGGCCTATTACTCCCGCCGCTGGCAAAACCTGTAACATCACACAAACCGAAGTAAAAGTAAAGTAAGGCCAAAATACCATGAGTTTTGGTCTCCTTTCTCCTCTTTTTTTATTTTGAATAACTGAAATCACGCTTGAATGGCTCTAATCAGCTAAGAAGGAGAGAGGCGGCTAAGATTCATGGTACAACACGACCTCTCCTTCTCAAGAGGCGGCTAGAACTAAATCTAACTTCAGTTTAGGGACCACCGTTGATATAATAGCTAATAAGAGGGAAGAGTAGTATTATGAATCAAACGAGGAGTATCTTATTCAAACTTTGTGTGAAGTTTCTGGTAAGAAACACGAACCTGGAGCCACTGGGGGAATCCACTGCCACCTCTTAAGATATTAGCTCTGTGGGAGCTCCTACTGGCTCTGTGATTTCCACAAGGGCAGTCCTCGCCAATATAAAGTCCCTCGCACCGAATCATGAACGTGGTCCAGGACCGCTGGCTGTCGTTGGTGACGATGACAGATGCTGTTTTTGAGTTGTTCTCAAAAACAAGTGAAGCTCTGTTTATCCTAGTTTGAGGCATGACGTTGGCCTGCTCCAAGAAATCCAGCACTTTTCGGTCGTTCAACACAATGTCGCCGTATTCACGCCGCCTCGCTGCTTCATCCAACACTGCTAAATCTACCATCAGGAGGCACTGCACGGGCTTGTGGTCACTATCTAGAGCCTCCATGCACGCGTCATACCTGCACCAAATAAGTGAATTACAACATGAATTAGAAACCCTTACTCCTGCGATTCAGGGCCCTGGGAATTAAAATCACCAAGACAATCGAGTTATTTGTGGAGTCGCCCAAAGTTTTCCCCCTCTTTGAACTACTGTTTCCTCACTCTAAATGATTATTATTAGACCAATAGAAGAGCTTGGTAGTCATATTCTTCAATCCAGCCAATGGAAGAGCATGGTGGTCTCTGAACTCAATCGAAAGAGTTTTAGACCTCTTTGAGAGTGAAGAAAGAGTATCTACCATGATTATTACCCGCCTCTCTCCTTTGAGCTAAATTTCATTTAAAAGAGGGGGTTATCTTATTCATACTTTGGGTGACTTTACAATGAACTCTAATTGTTTGCGAAGAGATGCATATACCTTACGACTGTTGCCTGGGCAGGATGTGTCAGAGAAGTCGATGTAGCACTACTACTACCGTCAAAGCTGTCTCGAAAGACCACTCGATCACAGTATGCTGGGACTCTCCTCTTCTCACTTGTATCGTACACTGCCAAATCAACAATCATAATCAGAATTTGTCGCAGTTGGGAAAAGCCACCAGAAAACACATGCCACAGAGAATGGTCAAACCTTTAGTTCCACGATTAAACTTGTATGTTGGAGGAAATGAGATGCCAGCTTCACGCATGCTGGGAAATGTCCTGCCACTGGTCATCTCTACTCTTAACTGATCCCTTATCAGAAGCATATCGTAACGCCTTTCATCGATCCACTTCACGGCTTGGTCATACGTTGTATCGATTCTATAATTGAAGTCACCAAACCAGACGAGAACATCGGTATCCGAGAGCTCAGGGACTGCCACATCAGCTGTGAACTCTGGCTCCTGCACAAAAAAACCTCCAGTTTCAACAACATCCCTTCACCAAACATGGAAATTGCTTCAAATGCAATTTGACACTTGTTTCGGACTAACCGTGTACGAAGGCGAATCTCCTTCTGTCATGCCTTCTTGGTTGTCTGCATTGTACGAGAATTTTCGACTCTGACCACGGATCAAAATCGAGCCTGCCAAATTCAAGGAGGTCAAGATTAAAGCTCCTTTTTGTATCGACAAAATACAAAAAGGATAATATAATTTGCACTGAAAAACATGATCTACAGGCGAGGAGGAATATCTAGATACTCCAACGAAGGTTTGTTGCGTACCTGCACCACCAAATGCCACAAGGCTTGGTTTAGGCCCAAAGATGATCTGATTGTAACAATATTCAAAGTCCGAGTTTCTACTCGAGACTTTATCCATGTGCGCAGCAAAATGACTATTCACCAGACAAATCGTCCTCCGAAATGCAGAGAGTTTAACTCCAACTGCTCCCTGATAAACATGCAAACCAATTCGTTCTTAGAAAGCAATTTCATGTGCATCCCAAACTTGGAGATAATAGCATCAGAGCAATAATACGATCAGCGTGAAGCCTCATAACTCACAGCCTCGTATTAGGGGCTTTCAGAAAACTAAAAGGTGAATATAAAAGACGTACTTTGTTGCCAAAAGTACGTCCAAATCCGCAAGCAACAGCTGCAGCATCCACGTCTCCCACAAACGGGCAGATATTTTTCCTTGCCCTAGACCATTAAGCCATTAGTTTCGTCAAGTCAATGCCATGAACAGAAAAGAAGTCCTGAACGCCAAAGAAAGAGATGATACTCGAAAAAATGTTGCATTCCAGGACATGTAGAAACCGAGAAAGTAAAGAACTAACCAGACTCCAATAAGGAGCCCCGCCAGCTGGCGATCCCCAACTCGCTCAAACTCTTGGCCCTCACCAATGACAGACCCAATGTTATCCAGCCACCACTGCCCATTTGCGCTTCCCTTGTCCATAAGTCCCACCCCGACCTGCATTGAAGACTCAGCCTTTTCATTGATGCATGTACTAGGTAATAAGCATTGCCTATTCTCACTCATCTCTAGTAAACCATCGGTATTGAATATGACAAAAGTAAAATTTGCAGGATACTAAGATGTCAACTCACAGTCTCTTTCACAGCAGCCAACCCTATGGAACCTGCTCCCATCTCCATCTCTTGCAGCCCTATACACACCAAGCTCGCACCAGCTGCTGGCTCCTCAAGCCAAACCCGGAGAGCTTCAGGAGAAGCTTTCTCTTGGCTTACATTCCAAGTCCCAGCGAAAATCCTGAGTAAGCCAAATATGTCAGTCACATAGTGTAATTCTTTAACCACCAGTCGAGACATCACAAGATGAGGATTAATTTCAGTGAAAATTTGGAGAAAACGAACAAGATCAGCAGGAGCCAATAGCATTTGGCGCACCTGAGCTGGCGCTTCTGTGTGAACTTATCAGATCGTTTAAAGAGCTGCTCTTGAATAAGAGTATCCAGAGGACTCAAAGATGCGACATGCCATCCTAAAATTCCACCATCCACTGAGAGTGTAAACACATAGTTTCCACCCTTCGACATGTGGGCAAGGGACGTTGCCTGTGCACCCCAGCATCCCAACGACTTCCCACTCCTGTTTAATAACACCTGCAACAAAGCACTAAGAAAAACTACTTAGCCCTGATTCCCCACATGACCAAATTTTATACATCCAAAAAGAACCCTTGTTATCGTCGATAATTTAAAAGTAAAGCAAATGGATAATCCACACTGAATTTAAGAGCACATGGATGAATGATTCACCTCGATTCTTCCATTGGTAAATCCCACCCACAACCGGCTTCCAACAGCTAACAAGCACTTCACTGTCACTGGGGTGATCAGCACCTCTTTAAGACGAGCGCCTTCACTGTTCCATTGCACGAGTTGTCCATTACCAAAACCGCCCCAAACGGTTCCATCCTCTGAGGCAGCTAATGTTTCCAGACGCCTGGCTTCTTCCTGCCCCAACCTATCTGCTGCTCGACGAACAGCATCAGCTGCACTGTTGAGTGCATTTCTGGATCGTTGCAACCAGCCCATGCTCTTCTCTTTCCTCAAGAATTTCTCTTCTGAAGAATCAGTGCCCACAAAAAACTCTGGACTCGCCAGGTTGGTCTGTGCTTCAAAAGAGTAAACCATTTCCCGTGTTCGTGCATCCCTGCAACAGTGCGTTCTGTCCATTCAGCTAGAAGTTCATAGAATCTTAACCTTTTCGACAGCTGTAGAATGGATTCAGGGACAAATCAGTTACCAGATTGTTATGAAGTAGAACCCTGCAGACCAGACGCGCCCGGCGGAATGCTCAGCCAACAGAACGCGCACTTCTGTTTGCGACGGATTGTTGCCAGGTAACTGTCCACGAACAAGGACAGCCGTTTTGGCCAAAGAAGCACCAGCTCCTGGATAACCCTCAGCAGCGCTCTGTAAAGCCCAAGATATCATTTCGCAAGGCCAAGCCTTGACTTGCCCATTCTCCGATCCCGTCCACAGCTCACCTGCAACCAGGACACGCAATTAATCCTTAAGTTATTCGTAAAGTCACCCAAGTTGCTACAAGTTACCACCTCTTATGATGTATAACACTACTAGTGGTTTACTCTTAATAGCTATTAGATATGGAAGACCTTGGTGGTCTCTCCCAATCAAGTAGCTTAGTGGCCTCTAAACTCAAGTTAGGAGTAGTTTTAGCCGCCATTAAGAATGAAGGAGAGGTCATGTTGTACCGTGACTCTTGGCCAGCTGTTTCGACTTTGGGCTAATCTAAAGCTATTTAGGGCAGAATGTAACAACTAAGAATGAGAAAAGAGTCATGGGTATCTGGGTATCTTTGACTCACACTACAAACAACTCTAATGTCTAAAACAGTCCCACACTCATACATAAAATCAAGTCAAAATGTACCAACTCAAACACAAAGACCTATGCAACAGATAAGACCATTCAAACGCATTTGGACTCGCCATGTGGCGTGATTGCACAAGACAAAAACATCAAAAAGTCCACAACAGTATGCACCAACTCAAAACACAAGAATTAAAGACTCACCATACGGTGTGATTGCACAAGACAACAACATCAAAAAGTCCACAACAGAATGCACCAACTCAAACACAAGATTTGAAGACTCACCATACGTGTGATTGCACAAGACAACAACATGAAGAAGTCCACAACAGAATGCACTAACTCAAACACAAGGATTAAAGACTCACCATATGGTGTGATGGCAATGGCGGTGACCGGCGCCGGATGCCCATCCCAGACCAACACATGCTCAATCGGGTCGCGTTCGCTGCCACGGATTTTCAGCGGCCACGCTCTGACCTTGCCATCTCGGTGGCCAGTCCAGACGACCTGGTTGCCAGAGTCCATGGCCAAGCAAAGAGTCGGCCCGGAGGGGAGCACAGTGTAGCCCGCAGCGTCTTCATCTCCGAGAGGATTGTTGGCGCCCTCACTGCAAATGCTGGAGGCGGCCGCGATGTCCCACACCTTCAATCCGTGGTCGAAGGCCGCCCACACCGCGCTCTCCGTGCACATGATGGTTCTGATGGACTGGTTCACCTCCTTCAGCTTCAGCGGACGAGGACGAAGCTCCAGGGCCACCGGGTTTCCCGATGTGAAAATCTCCCTGGAGGGCGATCGGTAGACGCCTCGCCCTCCTCCTGATGCCAGAAACTCCGGTTGCTGCTGTCGCCCGGTCCTGGTCCATGCTGAAGACGATGAAGAAGGCCGTGGCTTGGCATCGGAAGACCGCGCTGGAGGTGGCTTCTGCGGCGGCGCATTGGATTCTACAGCTGAGGACCTCACCTGTGCAATCAGCCTCGCATTGGCTGCAACAGATTCCTCGGACCTGAACACATCCGAGGATAATCTCTCCTGCACAAGCTTTGCATTGAATTCCTCGGACCTGAACACCTCTGAGGAGGATCTCTCCTTCACCGGTTTTGCAACAGGTGCCTCAAACACATCTGAGGAGGAGGATCTCTCCCTCGCCTTCTTCTCAGAGCTCGCACCAGCTTTCTCGGACAATCCTTTCTTCTCAGAGAGCACAATCGAGGACCAGTCGACCCCGGCGTTCCCTGCGTCGTCCGAGGTCGGCGACTCGGCGATGGGGAGATCATCCGAGAGAGCGTCCTTGAATGAGAACTCCTCGTGAAACGGCGACCACAACTGCTGCTGCACATCGTTGACAGGCCTCGAGTGCACTGACTGGCGATGATGATGTCCGGAGGGCGATGCAGCAGCCGCCCAGGAATAAGAATTGGGAGCAGTGGCGCCTGTGAGCAGGTCAATTCCGCCGTTGTGCGCCAAACCCTGCGCTGCGAACCCGTAGACGGTGTTGTCTCCGGTTGATGCACTCCACAGGCCCTCGAATCCGAACGCATCCTTGGGCGTGGCCGAAATGAAAAGCTCGTCGGTCGTCCAACTGAACGGATCCGCCTCTGCCGGCACTGTGCTGCTGTCCCCAAGATCAATCAAGGGCGCGTCCGATGACGACCCGCCCTTCGCCATCCTCCTCCTCCTCTTCTCTTACTCAAAAATCCTCAAACCATCCTCAAACCCTGCCTTCTGCGCCACCTCTCCATCTCCTCCGAAAACTAACAATGCAGCCTCTCCGCGAAATTCACAGCAGCTCTGTCAATATCCAACGCCTCCTGCGCTCCGAAGCCTTCATCCAGGCCAACAAACCTCGTTTTCCGCTTCATCGCGAAACCCTAAATCCTCAAATCCCTGCACGAAATCACCAAACCCACAACCCTGGATCAAATTCCGCCCTCGTCGACCTCGTCCTCGCGAGCGCGGATCACATTGGCGCGATGACAGTGGTGGGATCTCGACATTGATGCGACTACGACGGTAGAATCTCGACTCCTCCGAAAACAAACCCTAAAAACTCTCAGACTTCAATCAATGCTCCAGAAACTTCTAGAAACTTCTTAAAACTTCCAGATGATGATGCATCCGCGGTTTTCCTACATAACAGGCTCGGATGCAATGCAAGCTACGGACACATACACGATTAAAAAAAAAAACAGCATGAGATGTAGAGATTTCGTATTGTACCCATGCATGTGAAGGTTTGATTGTGATCTGTGAGTGTTTGTTTTTTATGGGAATGTTGATGTCATTTCAAACTCGAAGGCATGTGCTTGTATTCTAATAATAATGGCCGGCTTTGCCAGGTCAGAGGTCAACAAAGACTGGGTCCTTCATAAAGCGAATTGGGTTATTCTCATCCAGAACTTGATGATTCCATCAAGTTCTTGTCAACACCTACGAGGTTAATTTTGGTGCTTTTGGTGTTTTAACTTAGGCGGGTCACAGTCTTTAGAATGAACTAGGCCCATGCCACACCTTGAGGGCCTTCAAAGGAATGGGTCGTTCAATCAACAGATCCCCGGTCCCATCCATGAACATCGCTCTGGGAGGAGAGCTCACCCCTAAACATATGAACATGTAACCACGACACGGCCACTTTTCTACGAAACTTCCACTGCTCCTCTCTTCAACTCACTTTTAACATATCATTTGTCAGTTTCTTTGGAAGTCTTGATAGCTCTACTTAGAGCTACGGAATTGAGGTAGAAGCCCTCACAACAGTAAAAACGTTGAAAGGTAACCTTCCTGCAAAACACTCACAAAACTACATACAGTCTCAACACTCCCTCGTTCCTTTTCAATATCACCCCTAAACTCATCAATCGATTAGCAACATCAAGAAACCCATGCACACAATGGAAACCACTGGATATCATTGTGCCTCTAACCAGAGTTTCAAATCCTAAAGATAGCTCTATAGAGACCACCACGTGGGTGACATCACTGACATCAATTAACTTAGTTGTCCTAACATCGACACAAAAAGAAACCGCTCCGGAATAAAGAGTTCAACTTGAATAAACACAATACACAATCTGATATGCAATAGGATCATCATGATGAAACAAATGTGAACCAAATTTTCTTGATACCTGGAAAGATGGAGAAATGGAAATTGAGGCACATACATGCACGATTCGAGTGACGTTTGGGGCCTTTAGAAGCTCCGCACGCGACACATTGTTGTAGCTTCCATGATGCAAGAACTGTGGCAAGATCTCGGAAAAGAACGTGTGTTGCGGATATTTCAACCTAGAATCTCGCACGTTCACAATCGCTCTTGCACCAAACAAAAACGCACAGATTTTACGAATCAATACAGACACTCGAAATCATACTGTCCGCCATAGCGTCTCACAGCAAACCAAACGGTAAGAGCTGATTCCATCCCCGGGAAAGGTCTCTTGGTGGATTCTAGGGTTTCTACAGGACATTTGGGAGGACGACAACAATGACAAAAGTTCTAGGCTGCGTGATCTAAATTGTAAACCAAATTTGAATTCAAATCTGAACTGCAAGGTTCCCCTTGAAAACAGATACTTGTGATGAACACAAATTCAAGCAGAAAATGAAAAGAAGATGCAAAATAACGAAACTCAGTGGTGGTGTTGATAAACACCAATTTATTTGATTTTTCTCTTTTTAAGAAATTTCTTCTTGATCTTCCCTAAACTTCATCAAGGCTGTCTTCATCCTCATACTTCAATGCTTGCCAATATGTCTCAATGCGCATCTACCGAAGGTGCCAAAGCAGTGGATATCAGCTTCCAAGTTAATTTGTCACATACTAGGTTCAATGCAAACTGAAATTTGACAACCAAGTTTAAGCTCTGACACCAAAAAACTAACAAAAGGTCACATGTATCTATCATAGCTGAAGCGTGGCATGGTGGCAAATTCCAGTGAAGCCTCATAATCATGCAAAGCATCCTTCCACCAATTCAAATCGAGTTGAGCTGCACAAGCTGCTGAAGCAAGGTATTCCTTTGGCTTCCTATATTTGTAGCATGGAGGAATAATTAGAGGTGGTTTATCAGAAAGCTGAGTTCCATCTACCACTTTCAAATAGGACTCTCGCTTTTCCATGCTGCAATAGGTCTCTGCACGAAACTTGAAAATGTGACAAACGCGTGGAATGTTGAGGTAGTTAAGGATTGCTTGAGCCTTCACATCTTGAACCGATCTGTATTTGAGAATAAGATCTAGGTTCTCCAATTCTTGAGGAATAGCCAAACCCTTATGATACTTCCTCACCAAGCCATGAGCTTCCATGTTACTACGCAAGTTGTTCGGTCCTGGCATGGGGAATGCTATTTTGCGTGCCTTGAGCCTTGAGCCGTGAGCCATGAGCCTTTGTTTGTGAGCCTAAAGCAATCAATTTGGACCCTTTTTGGAATAAAATATCATTAGTAGTGAAAGTGAAAGTAGGAATATAGTGTAAACAAAAGTGAGATTTTTGCATAAAGTAACATTTAAATGAAAACTTTGAACTATAGCGTAGGGATAAGGCCCTATAGCTGTGGAATTCATTGTAAAATTTGGGTTGTACTTTAAATCGCGAGTTGCCACGAAGATGTAAGGTACCCTAATACCGTGTAAGACATATGCGGTCATAGGGAGTGGAAGTGTATCCATGTAATATATAGTATTAAAAACATGAAATTTTATTCCATAGTTCAATAAAGTAGGGTTTAGGGTTTAGGGTTTTAGGGTTTAGGGTTATAATGTTTGGCTTATAATGGTTGTACAACCAAAACCTAGGTAAAGCAAGGTATGGAATTAGAATATTCGCAGAGCTACAACCCATGAAATGCAAAGGCTAAAATAAATTGCAATTGCTTCACATTCTACGAATGTTAGTTTAGAATGACATGTCGTCAAAGCTTCCTGATGAAGTAGAAACTCTATGCACCTCTACGTCAGCCTCATCGTCAATGAATCGAGGAACACGTCTACCAAACATACATTCCGTACGAACAGAAGAAGGAGATGACGCAGCTGCCTGCCTAAGGGCCTCTTCTGCATGCCATGGAGCCATCACGTAGTCTCTAGAGGGGGAGTTAACGTCGGACATCATTCTGCACATTCCAGAAATGAAGTGAGTACAAAAAAACGTGAGAAGGTGGCAGTGTTTTATACACAAATATACACCTTCGCTGACAAATATCAAGATTACAAGGTTCAGATATTGAAACAACAATGGTTTTAAAGGTGACAGTTGATTAATCCTACATACGATGTTGAATACTACCTTAGACAGTATTACAATGTGATTGGAACGCATAGAATTTGTGAGAGGAACGAAGGACTATGAGGAAGAAGCACAAACGTGGTCCCAATCATTATATGATTCACAGGCCTCTTGTGAAGGAGGTGCCGCTAGCAGCACCCACTACAAGGAGGTTCTCCACAAATCCATCTACCTCAACATCTATACCTTTCAGACGGGTAAACTTTAGAAGGTGCCATTAGAGGCCACAATAGTCAACAAGTAGGGCAATAATTATGAAGAATATAAGGTACAAAAATTGACTTCGTGTCCAAAATGAAGATAATAGTAGTTTGGGAGACAAGACCGTCTTACGTGCTGAATCTATTGCGCTTCGCCACTAGTTGGATTTGGATCTCATCGGGAAGGCGAGGCCCGGGGGACGAAGAGGCAGAAGGCATTTGTGTATCATGCCTCATTGTACAAAGAGGCTTCAACATGGTCTCGAAGACGTCGATGTCTTGCTCCAAAGGGACAATGTGGTGCCCCATGTCCTTGCATGCGTGAATGGAATTTCCTGACAAAAGAGAAGTGGAGAGAAAAATAATTGATCTGATGAATAGTATATGATAATATAATGGTTGAACGAATACGGAAAGTATTACCTGTGGATGCTAACGCATCGAGGATGACTGAGCCCGGTTTTGTAAGAGCTCCAACGAGCATTTGGAAGAAGACAGTATCCTTCACGCGAGGACCCCTCCATAGGACGTTCCCATTCATAGACTGCGAGTCCAGGGAGGTGTAATTGAATACAACATCACTCTATGAGACATCAACGTTTAATGCTGAGAGAGTCATCAGGGACAATAATAAAATCCTCCGGCTGAATTGGCTTGGGCAAGAATAACTGGACTCTAAAGCATCGAGACTGTGAACAACAAACGAGGCAATAAAGTAAGAAAGTAATGAATTTTAGATGAATATGGACAAGCTGCAATTGATGCGAATGGTGATAGAGTGGTACCTTCGTTTTCGGACCCTAATTTGAATGCAACAGAAGCTCGTTAATTCCCCACCACTCCCGTAGCATGTAGAAACCATACGCATCGGCATAACTTAGAATATCGGTCCGAACTTGGGGACAATCCGGCGCGAAGGCAAGAATACTCTCCTATTGGTGGAGAAATTCATGCCCAAACTCAAAAACAGGTTTTACATCCTACTTACTGTAGTTGTTCCACGAGGGCACATCAGTAGAGAGTAAAGAAACTGGTGGTACCAGCTTCCCATCAGGGAATTCCCCGATGATGAGATTGAAGCCACCATGTGGACAGGCCTCTAAATGAGTTGGGACAGTGGTCGATGCTTGGATCTGCACATAGGTGGTTATCGAAGGTTAAACCATGCACTAAACAAAGCATTGAGTATTGGACTCTGGTAATTTAACCTCCATGCAAAACCTGTTCATGTTGGCTAGGACAAGATGCACTTTGGATAGAACATCCATTATCTTCGTGAGGCTAGTCTTCTCGATAAGCAAGGAGGACACCAAGTCCATGTCCTAAAGTTTGGTGGATTTTGCTGCAACCATCTTCCTCTTCAATCTACTGGAGGCAAAGGCTATGGGACGGGACGAGTTCATAGGTTGATTTAGAAGAGCAGGGGAGATAGATAGACAATGTTGAGTCCCACGCCTAGCTGCAAAGATGGATGTCTCCTGGACGTCATCATCGTCCTCGCCATTGTAGGTTGAAGTATCAAGTACATGTCCATGAGTCGGGGCTGCGGCTCTTGCCATAAGTTGTGCTTCCAAGGTTGCTGCTTTGCGTGATGCCGCAGCCTCTACTTCATGGGCTGCATTAAGCTTCCGTGCCACTTTCTCTTTAGCCTCCTTCAACTTCTTGGCGGCCTTCTCGTCGACGGCTCTCTTCTTCTTTGCTTCTTCCTCAACTTCCTTCTTCCGTGCTCCACTAGTCTTCTTCACGGGATCCGTCACAACTGCGACTACCTCTACTCCAGCTAAAGCTAGCTGAATAGAATTTGACAGCGGAATATCAAATGAAGGAGGTCTACCCTTCAGACAATCCATGTACCGACCACATCTCTTCCAGTGCTCCCTATCCCAATCCTTCATAATCTCCTCAGTGAACATGCAAATGTCATTGGTCGGATCCAATTAGTTTGCAAAGAAAAAAGGGATTCTGGAGACGGCCTTCCTAGGAAGCAACACATACTGGAAGTACCTGTAGAAAACCCAATTGACAGCCTCAGGCAAGTACTTCTATTGCTCTAGAGGGTTGGTCTTCGAGATGCCTTTGTTTGTCAACTCCATGTTGAAAGCAATATCTCAGAGCTCAATGCGCATTTGCTCAATCCTATCAACAATAGTTGGAATGGGATCTTCATCGACATGGTGATAGTTGACAGTCTCATTCAATTCCACCAACGTTCCTTCAAGTAGATCACTTGATTCTGATGAGGTCTGAAATCACAAATAGTGCTTAAATCCACAACATACGTAGGAGCTTTATTTGTGATAATATGTAAAGGTAATGCAAATAATATACATGCGCCCACCATGTAGCCTTAGTTAACCAAACGGGGAAGTCATGGTCGTTGAATTTGGTCTCGGGAAATCTTAGTGCCTTTCGAACGGAGGGCTTCATGTTCCACCGCTCAAGCCACTTAACCTTTGTTGCTGCAGACATTGCCGATGTTGCTAGTTAGAACAACTTCTCCTGCGACATCTCCCGGTCATCCTCCTGCTTTTTGTAGTGGATTTTGACTTGATTCAAAAAATCAGGTGTGTGCTTCGGGTCTGCAGGAGGTAGTTGCTTCTTCACCTCCGTGACGTAGTCATTCTTCACCTTCCTCACCTTTGCAAACACTTCCTCGTGCAAGTCTTTCTTGTTCCATTGAATAATCTTCTTTGGGTACTTCTCCATAAACATTCTTGTAGCATGCCCTGCTGCGTCACCGATCTCTTGATGAACATTTACACAAAACATGTAATTAAACCGGCAGGGATTGAAAGAGGAACATAAGTTAATCCACAATAAAAGACAACAAGACCTTCAAAAAGGAGGTGCCGCTAGCGGCACCTCCTCTACGGGGTGCCTAGAGGAAGAGATATGCATCTAAAAAAGGAGGGGACACTGGTAGCAGTTCGTGTAGGAGGTGACTGGAAAAGCCTAATTGCATTTAGAAAAGAGGGTGCCGCTAGCGGCACCCTCTAAATGTAGTGCCAAAAGCAAGAGATTAGCATCACAAAAAGGATAAGCCGCTGGCGGCACTCCCTCTTATAGGTGCTTCAAGAAGTGCTGAAGGCCACCTTAAAAGAGGGTGCCACCAGCGGCACCCACTCTACATAGTGCCTTGAGCAAGAGATTTGCACCACAAAAACAAAAACCGCTGGTGGCACTCCTTCTAGATGGCGACTAGAGAAGGATTCATGCATCACAAAAAAGAGGTGCCGCTAGCGGCATCCCCTCATAAGGGCACCTCAAACAGTCCAATTATGCATCCAAAAGTGGGTATTATTGTAGTTAATTACTCTAAGGAATGATTGTTTCTCCTCCAAAAGCAGTTGCCGCTAGCGGCATATACTTCTAGAAGTGCAAATGGCATGTTAAAGACAAATAATAAATCATATGACTAATTCCAGATTTCATATCCAAGGATTGTAGTATGAAGAGGTGAAATTTACCTGATATAGTAGTGCAACAAGTCCTTTAACTGTAAGTGTGTACCATGTTGGAGTCCTTTCCTGCTTTGCAACGGCATTGTCAATTTCAGCTTTAGAAACAAGGTTCTCAAAATACGAGAGGGGCTGCCCAACAATCCGTTGAATACGGTATAACTTGTGGACTAGATTCGATTTCACGTGGCACTTCTGGTTCCGCCTACACAAACAGCGGGTCTTGTTAAGAGACAATGAAATGAACTTCATTTACAAAAGCATTTCTAGGATAGCAAAACTTACCAATCATACTTGGTGGAGTGGAGTAACAAGCGGACCAGTCGAACTAGTTGGAACATCTAAAATAATTGACTCCACTGCATAATGCCAATCCATGTCATCACTATGGTCACGACTGATTATCTCCAGCCAATCTTTGAGACGATGATTTCCATCCCAAACATGGAACATCTTCCCCGAATACTTTTGTAAGTCCTGACTCCTTATCTGCAAGCAATTGAACCTCTAACTCGTCATTCTTCTTCTTCCATAGTGAGCTCCAGCTGGCAGTGATATCCTCGCTAACATCAACGATCTTCCCGTGATCATTTTGAAGTGCAACATAGAAAACGCCATGTCCCTCCATATACCCGATGCTAACAAAGTGGGCCCTTAGTGAACCGACATTGTTTGATAGGGGCGGTCTGACTGCCAAAACTTCCTTCATCCTACACAAAGGTATATTTATCTTCGACTTGTTACGTGGCTTCATCCTTAGCTTCTCTAGGACAAGACTAGTATTCACCGACTCCTGCAATACTAGTGTATCCATCTCTTTCCCGAAGTCCACTGCCGACATTTCCTCGCGGAGATCATCATTGATGTTCTCATCCTCCTCAATGATATCAATGTCCTCTTTGTCGACTCCACCGTCTACTGCAATCATTGACAAGGTATAATTAAATTTCAAAATATTTCACTTCAAAAGTCATTCATTTGAATTTTGCACTACGCACCTGATTTGCCAGAAATTGGCGGTTGTTCTTCGAATACTCCCTCAACTTCACGATCCATTTCCTCGACCTCCGTCTCTACATGAAATCGAGACAAAAGCAGGGATCATTCAAACACGGTAAGCCAGTTGGGCAGGTGATGTTGGGAGGACCCCTGTGAAGGAACTGCCGCTGGCGGCACCTCCTTCACAAGGGTCCTCCCAACGTCACCAGCCCGGCCATGATGCACTCAGGCCTTGTTCCACCTCCCCCTCGTGGGCGGCTTCCACCTCAGCTCAAGCAAGAATAAAAATGACACGACCCTCCGGGATCAGCACCAAGCTCTTCCTCGTAATCAAAGACGAATACGAAAACAAAAGCAAAAGAAGAGGCCACTCGAAGAATCCAGCAAGCTCATGTATGTTTCAATCTGAAGACGAAAAAAAAAACATTTCGACCACGTCGTGCAACACAATATTGTCATGCTATCAACCATCTAACAAGAGCAAGGATCATTCATACACGGTGAGCTAGCCGGCATGAGCAGGAATCTACACCCTAACTAGAGCAGGTATCATTCATACACGGTAAACCAACTGGGCTGGTGACGTTGGGAGGACCCCCGTGAAGGAACTGCCGCTGGCGGCACCTCCTTCACAGGGGTCCTCCCAACGTCACCAGCCCGGCCATGATGCACTTAGGCCTTGTTCCAACTTCCCCTCATGGGCGGCTTCCACTTCACCTCAAGCAAGAATAAAAATGACACGATCCTCCGGGGTCAGCACCAAGCTCCTCCTCGTAATCAAAGATGAACACAAAAACAAAAGCAATACCTGGAATCTTCTCTTGCACACGGGAACAGTTGTGCCTCTACCGAAGCTCCATTTATGTCTCTTCTTCCTCATCTGTAGCAATGACCACGGTTGAGTCTCCCCTCAATCCCACATCTCACAAGCAGTACTCATCACGGAATTCAATATCATCTTCCTCACAAATTCCAAGAATTCGAGAAACCCTAGGTCAAAAATCTCTTGTACATATGCCCATATCAAAATCTTATCTTATACAGCCAGTATGCATCCAATTCGCAAATGTGCCCACGAGTCTATACAAAACTATGAACCAACCTCAAGAACTATGTGGACCTGTGAGACTGTGAACCCTAACTCAAAAGTCGTAGAAGAGCCTTCACGATAACTCGTCAATCAGCATACTCATTCATAAGATCGAAAGAGATTTGGATATGAAAGAGTTGTAATGCATTCATTATCTAATATGCCCAACTTAGAATAGTACGGACACGCTAGAGTAATCGTCATCATCGGCATAAGCTTAGATTTATTTCCACTCCCAAAGACGCATGATAAGTGCAGAATGGAGGAATTACACCCAATGTGCCGTAATTGAGAACTACTTAATTTTTGGATGTCCCTGGCACAAACTAAAAACTAGATTATTGGGCTCTTCAAGGTTTTGCCACAATCAAAAAATATGGATTACGACTGTTAGTAATCGGCTGGAATTCTCCCGGCACATATTGTCTCAGCACTCATCGCATTTTGAAGTGTCTAATCACTCATTTCACTTTCCAAGTTCAATGAGACTAAACGTCTAGGAGGTATTCAATCATATAAATTACCCGATTGTAAGTGATGCCGACTTGAGTCCTCTCCATGGGTCATTTCCGCTTCAGCTGCTGTGGTCCGATTCTCACTTCCACTTTGAAATCCAAGTTCTATTTGTCCCAGGCCCAAGACATTCGAGGAAATACTATCAAGGTCCAGATTATCCTCGTCACACATTTTTCCACTGTTAATAACAAGGTTAGAGAACTCTAACACTTTTGCCGTCTCACCAATCTCTGCGATTCTAGCACTCTGTTTCTTCTCTCTCGTGACTTTGTTCCTCATCATCGTCTTCCTATTACTGAAACAAAACTTCTTTCATTGGCATTCTTTTCCTCCTAACGAGTACTCATTACTTTGAATCCTACCCAGACCACCATACCTAAGGAGAGAAACGTCACTGCCACTATATGAAATTGCCTCAATTGATATCGAAATTTTGAGTTTTCGACTTATATTGCCACAACACCCACCTCCTTAGCTAATTGAATGAAGAACGCTGAACTAGGTTTTATTTCTCGTGCATTTTTCATCTGCAACTAACTTAGATGACCTCAGTTCCAATTCAAACATGCCGCCGTCTTCAGAACACTGTTTTTGGCCTATGTCCAAGGTATACACAATTTACACAGACATTTCTTAAACCGGTGAGCCTTATACATGGGATCCGAATCTTTAATTTTAATCAGTATCTAACATTGTTCCTTACATCACTTTAATAATATCCTTAGGCGCTTAACTCAATTTAACTCACGACGGTGCAATTGGCAGTCAATTATTATCTGACGGTTTATAGTACAGGTGTGATTTATCCCTCCGTTAATTTCTATTTAATTACCATATCCTTCAGGCTCTTGTCATGAACCCATTTAAATGTCCACATTCTCTTCTTTAATCGTCTCCAACCTCAGTTGTGTTCATGGTCCGCTCATTCTCATGGCTACTAGTGAGGATCATATCGTCCAGAGTGTACTCATCCATGGTGATACGGAGGAAGTGCCTATCTCTTTCGATCTATCTGAGAATGGATACGCCATTGTAACGTCTAGCCGACTAGCTTCACAATTTCAGCTAGCACAGAGAGGCTTGCATATCAATAAGAATGTTTATTGTAAAGATAGTAGAGAGATTACCCATAGTATAGCTCACATCTCTAGTAATTGTGAGGACTCCAAAGTTTGGTTGTTAAATCCAGGAGAGTACCAAGTGTACGAGGCAAGGGTTAGTATACTCGATAGTTCATATGTAACGTTGACGCCTAGACAGTCCTCCACTGTTGCAGAGGTGATACCCCTCTTGTCAAAGGTGAAAATAGAGCCTGGTGAAGATACCATCCACATCCTCAGCGATGAGTCCGAGCCAGAGTCCCTTCCTAGTACACCGATTGGGACCGTCTCTAATTTAGAGCCTAGTACACGCGTTCCAATTGCAACTCCAGCCTCTATAGGCCCTTCCCAAACAAAATCCCCCGTTGGGTTGCCTAAATTAGCTCCTGCAAGCATACTGGACTGCCTCCGAAATCTCAGCACCCGTCAAAGAGCTAGGTCGGTATTGAGTAAATTGGACTATACTAGCGTGAGAATAGAACAAGTCAACGTCCTTCGTGTTACTTTTGATGGTGACCAGATCTTTGAACTTCCCTCACTAGGAAACTACATACGATCGTCGAAGGCTGGACTTTTATAGGGGATGGACAAAGCTCATGACGGTAATGCCTGGACTCGCACGGTTACGTCCCATATAAAGTCGTAGCATGACCTCACATTTGGGATGTCCTCGTGCTTGGGGAATCTGCAATGCACCAATCCAACTTGCAATTACCAGAGTCGAATCCATCGCACTTCTCTGACAAACGAAACTGAATGGGAGGGCACCGCAGACTTTTCCTTCGTTCCTGGTTGTGACCCCCCTCTTAACTCTAATGTCGTATGTTCAGTCTGTCGGACCCCTCCTACTTGCTTAAAAACATGTCCCACTAAAATTTACTATGTCCTAGGCCAGAGTCATCAAAGTCGAGCGTGTGTGCACCTCGGTTTTCACAGTCATGAGGTTAGGGCAAGAATTTGCAGGGAATCGGCATAGATCCTCAAGACTCAAATCGAGGAGCTGGTTTACAGGACACCTACTGCAACAAACTCGTCTATTGTCCTTGAGGCGAGCAAAGACTACTTAGGAGAGTTACTTCTATGCCCCGACGATGTTCTAAAGAAGACGCTCAATCTGGTCGAACTTGTCCCACTCTTGGACAAATTCAAGTAGATGCCCTCCCCTAGTATCCGGAACTAGGTGACTACTTTCAGGTACCTTTGTCGTTATGGCGAACATGATAGCATCACTAGGCTAAGAGGTTCTAGCAACTCGGCTTTCGTGGAGGAGAATCGCTTTCTGGGCCAAGGTAACGACGATGACAAGGTATTCATATTTAAGATGTCGGAATTGGGACCAACAAGTGACGTTGATCTAGTGAAGCAAATGCAGCCTGGAGGTGATTTAGAGGAGTCCTAGATGATGTTCGACCATGTGAAGCGCCATAAGACGTGGACTACAATGGCTTGCCATGAGTATAATTCCACATATTGTCGGGTGATGACAATCGCTGTGTGCGACATGATGTCAGAAGACGCCGATGCACAAGTGCTATTTTGGAAGAATCTCAACGCAGTTGCAGCTTGTCACGACATTGAGAACCCCAAGTTCAAGGGATTTATGGCTGACAACGCCCAAACAAACTGGAATGTAGTGCGCATAGTCTATGGAAATGGCGACAAGATGGTCCCCATGCCCAACTGAGAACGCACGTGCCTTTTTCATTGGGTCCAATCCTTAGAAAAACACACTCTAGCAGATATCAGGGCAGACCTACGCGATCAACATAAACTGCTATGCAAACAATACAAGGACTCAAAATCGATAGAACAGTCTGAAACAAAGTACCTCGCAATTCGGGCATGGTGGTTATCATTAGGAGCAGCAACAGAGGAGAGCCTTCCACGCCTGGAGTTGTGGATTGCTTTTTGGCATTTTTGATATAAACAATGGGGGGGCCTCGTGCAACTCGTAAGTCTCATGTACATGATATTCACCTTCATGTTCTTTTAGACACTATTTTTTACTAGGATCATAAATACTGTGGTCAGTGGAAGAGTGTAGGGTTACAAACCTTGAGTGCTGGAAGTGGTCTTGTTGCCAAACGGGGCTCTCACATTTCCTCTCTTCTTTGTACAATATGTCCCCATCCGAGTTGGCGGAGATGCCTTCCTGCAATCTAGCCGAAACCGTCCACAATAAGTGGTTGCAACAATCGGGCAAGAGAGGCAATGATCTTTATGTGGCAGCCGTCGATGACATGGTACGTGCCTTCATGCAAGTTGTTGCATACTATCAATTTCTGAAGGGAAAGAAGGCAGGAACTGGACCCAACAAGGAAGAACTTCAACTACGTATAGCCCAACGGACAGCAGAGCGATCTTGGAATGCCAAAGTTCTTCACGCCGCCCTCGCCAACATGGGTGCAGCACCCTCCTTCTGTACTCGTGAACCTCACCTCGAAGGTGAAGAAGACTTCATTTCCCTTAAACGAAAGGCTGATCTTCCTATCGGTTCAGATTTTGACTCCCACCGACTTGACAAAATCAGTGTCTTTCAGCCTCGGGTCAGGGCACGACAAAGTATTCGCACCGTAGTCGACCTGACCAAGGAGGACTAATCCCATGATTTGGATTCAGTGCCAAAAGTTGACAACAACGTCCCTTCCAAGTCTCCGACCTCCTTGCACCGGATTCAACATGTCAAAGCAGTTCGGGAGACCGTCTGCAATGAGAGGCAGTGGCACGTCGCTCGACTCCATAACAAATCTGCAAAGAAATGTTTTGTTCAACAGGCAAAAACTAATAAGAAATGTGTTGCCATGATCATCCAAGACGGTAAAACAACGGCCGCCCCCACGTACACTGGTGTCATGAATAACTTTAGAAAGGCTAGGGAAGAGATAATGCAATTCTTCTTATGCAACGACGACATCGAACGATGTGTGAAGGGCACAAGACGGAGGTGGGTTCTAACTAGGCCACAAGTACCAGACGTATGGCCTATCAAGATGGAAACGAACCTCTCAAAGAAAGAGATTCTAGCCTTGGAGAATGCAAGTTTCTGCCTAGCCGAATGTGTGGAGCTCTTCTCTCGAAAGCTTTTTGGTGACGAAGACGCCTCTGTGGACCTCAAGGCCTATCCTACTCCTCCCAACTCTAACGAGCACCCAAAGAAGAGGTATGGTAAAAATATCCGCAGAAACCCTGGTGCCCCTACAACTAACAACAGAACACTTGCGCCTCTGCATTGTCTGTTGTTGGGAAGATTTGTAGGATCTGTATGGTCCCCCCTGATGCAATTGGATGCATTATTTCCTTTGAATCCAAATCCATTTAATAGGTTTCTAGGTATCTAGTCACCATTGGACAACTTCCAAGGTGCGACTGTTCAGCGTTCAGAGAGACGTATATGAAGTCACTTGGGAAACGTGGAGCGTGGACATACTATAAGCACTTGTACTACATCCTCAACATTGTTTGTGGACTAGACGTCTTCATCCACAGTCCTAGTTTTAATTGGTACGAGATTATGCGGGTTCTCCAGGTTCTCCTTCTAAAACAGTATGGTCTTTAGTGCTCTCCAAGTGTATCAAAACTTTGTAAGGCACTACATCACATTTATGGAAATGGTGTGAGACTACAAGGGCCATAGCCTGTGAGTTTTAAAAAA
Source organism: Bryoerythrophyllum caledonicum (assembly GCA_963971425.1). Taxonomy (NCBI): domain Eukaryota; kingdom Viridiplantae; phylum Streptophyta; class Bryopsida; order Pottiales; family Pottiaceae; genus Bryoerythrophyllum; species Bryoerythrophyllum caledonicum. The sequence goes on from OZ020514.1 coordinate 10,823,649, forward strand.
CATGCCTCAAAACCTGAAATCTAGCATGCACCATTTGATAATGAGAAGTACTTCCCCACTACATTCCATGGCGTGCTACTCGTCTATACCACTTTCTCTTCTTCCTCCACTATCGCAAATCTAAACCCCCCATTTCTACAACCTTAACCCTAATTCTCCCCCTCCCTACTTGTCCCAACTTCTCCATATCTATAAGATTCCTCTCTGGAAATACGAGGTAACTAGGGTTGTCAGGACGCTCGACGTCCCTGACGTCCGGACGTCAGGACGGAGGACGTCCTCCGGCCTATCAGGACGTCCGGTGACATAACCCGTTTTGTCAATTTACCCGGGGGTAAATAGCCGTCCGCAGTCCCGGCCGACCGCCCATTCCGTCCGCGGCCCGACC